>JANAVB010037993.1:0-65542 GCA_029216955.1 Iris pallida | reverse complement strand
TCATATTTAGGTCTTTCGAGGCACCGTATCGGATTTTGTTGATACTTAACATCGGATCTCAGGCGTACATTCTCTGATAATTTTCTTTATGATATCTTTTATGTTTCTTGTATCGAGTATAGATATACACGATTTCTTCACACCTGCTTACACGAATTGGTATTTCTGGATCCCGTCATGAGATGTTTTCTTGTATATCTTTGTGTATCTTGTGCAAGCCCTGTTGTTGTTCTTGTAATTATATGGACACTAATTTTTGAGAAGACTTCGCCATTTCCAAATGTCGTGTCGTAAACCATGGTTAGATCTACTATACCAGTCAGGGGCGGGAGTATATAGTATGATATATGATGATACCCTCCTTGTGCATGTTTTATTCCTTGTGGTGTTGTTCATATACCGCACGTATGATTAACTAGGCCATAAATTCCCGTACAGGTTTCCAAGCCGATCACACTTGAAATTAGTGCTTACTTCATATAGATAGTTATTTTCTTATTATTTTTTACATGATATTTTTTTTCTCTCTAGCTTTATTTTACGTACAATATTATTCATATCTTGATATATTCTTGTACTTTTTTTATCTTGTAATTCACTCTATTTACTGTTACATAGTCTTTACCATTTACTGGAACTGATTATTAGGTCTTTGCTCCAATCCTGACTGGATATATTTTTCCTAGACGATTTAGATGACGGTTGCCCTACCTACTATGGCCCACAGGATGTAGTTGGCGTAGACCAGGAGACACGATTTCAGAAGGGTTTAGCTCTAGCTGAAAAGGCTTTATTTGTGACTCAGTTAGACTAGATTTGTATTGGATTTGTCTCCAGATTTATGACTCTTGGCCTGTTATTATTTAAGACTGTATTTGAGATAGTTGTCTTTTAACCTTCCTTTGGACTTGTGCTATGCTTATGTTAGACTTTCTCCAGATATTTCATATCATGTCATTATCTTTATCGTGCCATTTATCACCCATTAGTCTTATGGTTGAGTATGAATATTATTATTGTGTCCTCCATTTAGAGTTGAGATATCTTGACAGTTATGATGATATTGCTAGTTAGTATAGTAGACCTAGACGGCATTCTACTGCCGATGCTGCGAGCGTATGTAGGCTGTCGTTCACGTACTCTATATTGGGTGCAGGTCATGACACATTTTTAGTGGTGACGCATGCAGATCAAGCTTCGCAATTAATGCAATATTGTGGTAGTACAACGACTTAGTTGTACTACTGCGAGCCTGCAATAGGATATAGGAAATATGATATTAGGATGAGAGGATGCTCAATCATAATTAGGATTCTTTCAGAGATTCCTCGGACGACCTTGAGAATCTCACTATAAACTTTATCTCGGATTCTGTTTTCACTTGTCTTCGTCTACTTTTCTTGTTATTGTTGAATTTCATTTTTAATGATCGTTGTTGAATTTCATTCTTGGAGTTTCTTATCGCTTTGATTTTATATCAGATGAACTTTATGGACTAAGTTAAGGTATATTCTGATCACATAGTTGATGAGGACAGTGTAAAAGATAAATGTCTGTCTTTGTTATGGAGTTTAGAGTTTATTGCATGCATACTAGCTTGCGTAGCGAAGACATAGAGCCTGACTTTGGATATACTATATTAGTTATAAAATTTAGAGTTTTTTGCAGCCGTATTGGTTTGCATGGTAAGAATTCTAGATAACATGATTATATAAATATATACCTTGGTTACGGACTATCATTTATCGCAGCTATGCTAACTGGCGTGGCGAGAATTCTGGGTAACATGATTACGGATAGATATATATGATTGTCAGATTGTATCTTAAATTAGTTCTTAAAATATCATCTTTGTCATTCCATTTATGTTATAATAGAATTTATTTCCATCACCTTATTAGCTCAGGATATAGATATCATTAGTTCCTCTAGTACAGTTCCTTATAGGGTTTCATTCTATTATTTCTAAAAGTTCCTTAAATAGTATAGTAGCTTGGTAGCCTGCAGACCTGTTTGTGCCTTGAGTATAGTGTTAGTTGGAGAGTATAGCTTGTGGGTTTGTGAGTGGTTCCTAGTTGGGCATGTAAGCTATAGGCAGTAATCTAAAGATAATTCATAGTGCAGTACCTTTGTAGAAATAGTTCTATGGCAAGTGTCAGTATAGTTAGTATAGGTACCAAGGTAGAAGGGAAAGTAGTATAATGGTGATTCCAGGAACTGGTATCAGTACCATCATGTATTTTTTATGTGTGTATATGTAGGAATTGGTATCGTATGAGTGCAGAATGTTTTAAAAAATAAGTTTAGTAGGGCAAGAGGGTAGCAGTCATGGTTGGTATAGGGGTATAGCTTTCATGGAAAGATCAACAGGGCTGGGAGTATCAAGGAGATTATATGTGAAATTTCTTGGTAGAATTTTTTGATTAATAATAGGATGGTTATTGAGAATTTAAGTTTTGGTGATGTTAGAATCATAACAAGTACCAAGATATCTGTAGTTGATGGATGACGTAAATTGATAAACAATTGTAAGGATTGACCCGTGCATAAATGTGATTGCATAAGTCGACAAAAGATTCGATTAGGGGTGTAAAGTAAATTTGAGATAAGAAGTAAAATATGGATGGCATGTTTAAATCTAGTAGTAGGGGTAGCCCATATTGTTTCAGGGATTGAGTAAGTTGGTTAGACTATGGGGTAGAACATGATTGACTCTTAGGGATTATCTAGATAGGATTGATAGAATGAATATCAAAAGACAAAATATTGAGGATTAATTTGGAATAAAATTGCATATAGGTGAAGTGAAGGGTAGTGTGGAAGTTTCATGAGTATCATGTTGTAAGAGTCTGAGTATTAAAGATAGCAGTATTGTGTCAGTAAGTGGGATAGTACCGAGTTGGTATTCTGGGTTATTTAGTGTATATGACATATATAGTTGTGAGTTGGTATCTGCCACCAGGAGTGCCTAGAGAGTGCAAGTATTCGGTTGTATCAATTTTGAGATGAATAGCATATGCTAGATATAGTTTGTCAGAATAAGGTAAGTGAGTTTTGCTATGGATAATAGTATCAGTCAGAAGTATCCGGACAAAGTTGGGGTGAGGCATGTATGAGAGTATCAGGGAGAGTAGGAGTGCAAGTGTTCAGGACAGCGAGAGAGAGGACAAGTAACTTATATGGGATTTAGCTTCAGAGAGTATGAAGGCTTTTATTAGTATATTGGAGTTGGAGGATGATTATGAACGCTGAATTGTAGGATGGATAGTGGCACTCATGTGATAGAAGTGACAAGTGTATAGTGTCTTAGCAGGGTAGAAGGTGCTATATATAGTTATATTGTCGAGGTACGGGCAAGTATCCTAGGGTGATTGTTAAGTGCCAGCATATTGTTTAGTATTAGGATACCAAAATAGGAGAAGTAAATCTCTAGTATCAGAAGCATTCAAGATGTAAGTAACCTAGTGTCGGTGTAATAAATATAGGCCAGATCCTTTAAGTACAATAGTAAGAGTATATCCCGTGAGTGTCAAGCATAGGAGATAGTGCCATGTGATAGATAGTGTCAGAAATTCAGGAAGATATCCTACAAATAGTAAATTAGAAGTCTTAGAATAACATCCTTAGTGGTACGCACTAGTGAGTTAAGAATAACCCTTGGTATCAGGTATTTTAGTTAGATTGATGTGACAGAATAACTGGGGTGAGTATCAGATGTAGGTAAGGAGTCTAGCTAGGCCACCTGTGGTACCGCAAATTGCCCCACTATCATAGGGAGACACCCTAGCAGGACAGGTTTTTTGTGATGACGGTCGAGAAGGCCGATGCTATAGGTGATAGGTTAGTATGTATAGTTTGTTTCTGTTATGTCCTTTCATCCTTGCTTGCGTGTTCTCTAGTACTTTATAGTTACCATGTGTTATAGTTAGATAGTGTAGCCGTAGAAACCCTGTTTGAGACTGCAATACCATGACAAGTAATATTATAACCATACATGTTATTTTATAAATTTTTATGTTGTATGTATTTAGGTAGGACCTTCTTGGATCATGATTATTGGGGTTGACAATAGCAAAGGCTTTGATGAATAGGTTGTGACTGACTAAGAGAGAGGAGTGAGGTGCTAAATTTTGAGGATAAAATTTTTCTTACGGGGGTAGGATTGAAACTACCTAAATCCGGGAGAGGGGTAATTTTTTATTTAATTTTTATATAATATTTTGAATATTTTTATTAATATTGTATTAGTTATTACGGTTAGTGGATAGCCTATTTGTTAAACTTGTGTTAGTAAATCAATTAGACAAGACACTAGACTAGAGCCCAATTATTAGCATGATATGATTCATGGACCAACTCATTTGACTAGGCCAATTAGACCCGTTAGTCATGCCATTTAATTAAAATAGGGATTAGACTATTTACAAAAATAGGTTTAGAGCCTTCAATATATTAATTAGCCCATATGACAACATTTAGAGGGCATATTATATAATATAGATTGGCTCAACCTAGCCCTAATATGGACAACTACATGGAGAGGAGGCCTCATTTCTTTTATTTCAATCCATTGTTCCTATTCCTCTCATTTTGGTGTTCTTCCACAATTTGAGCCATTCCTTCACCAATCTCTCTCAAATCACTCAATCTCTCATCCATACCTCTCATTCTCTTAACTAGAAGGAGCCTACGTGCTTAGAGACTAGGAGCACAAGAAGAGGAGTCCATTTGCTAGGAGCTACGTGTCCGGATTGTGTCTATTTGGCTTTTCATTGGAAATTCATCTCCCAATAGGTATACATCTCATTTACCTCTCTCCACCCTGAGGATTTCATCCATGGACTAAGACTACCCATAGGAGAAAGTTAGAGACTAATGACTCTCTATGTGAAAGTTATATTGGACTTTGTACCATTTTAAAGGAATTTCGAGAATGGTGCACAAAGTATTTATCATTTGGTTTGTTAGACAATTAGATTAGCTTTGGTTGTGTGTGTCTAGATTCATGTCCACAATTGGATACGTGTAGGCCATGTCATGATATGGTAGGATACGGGTCATTTTGGGATTTTTTTTTCCTCCGACAGTTGTAATACACATGTCCAATTTCACATGACACTTGACACTAGCCTTATACTGCTCTAATTATGTTTATATATATATTTTAGACTTGCTCATGTGTTTTGGTAGGATTCAGACAAGGTTCGATATAGGTATCTTGGCCGTATCACAAGCATTTCGTAGAATAGTACGATGCGGGGGTGATGCACACCAAGTGTTTTGTGTTTCTGCATATGTGTGTCATGTGGCTAGACATGTGTATGTGACACACTAGACTAGAGTGTGTGTGTATATGTGTATCTTGGATATATATGTGTGATATATACATATATAGTGTAGTTATAGACATAGTTACATGTGTATATACTATAGTATGTTTGTGTATACATGTGAGTGCCTATATATAGAGTATATAGCTAGGAGTGCATGAGGTGTGTGTGTCACAGTTAGGACATGAGTGTGTTAGGGAATGTTGTTGTGTGTGTGTCTGCATGTGTTTATACACATGATTGTGTGGGAGTGGTTAGGCCATAGAGGGATGTATAGATGGTTAGATAGATGAATTGGAGAGAGAGGGGCTCTTGTAGGTTACAAGTGCACACTTATGCACCTGTGCATTAGTGCACATATGTTCACTGATCTGGAATGCTTGTAGCTGTAGGGAGAGGCCGGGGTATTAGATTAAGCAACAACAGCTGTAGAGGAGGCAGGGGTATTAGATGGTGTGGTACACAAGAAATGGGGAAATAAAGAGCAATAACAACAGGAACAACATATTGTAGGAGCACCTATGCACATGTGTGCATAGGACAGTCAGGGTAGCAGTAGGGCTACCCATTTTGGACAGTAGGGGTTTTTGGTTGGACTGTTCAGCAATTTGAGACAACTACAGTTGCAGTTTGAAGAAGAGTGAGGTTCAACAACAGTTTGTAGAGAATTTTAGAGAGGAATGAAACAACACCAGGTGCATAGCTTTGAGAAAGCAGTAGTGCATGTTGTAGTTGTCCTGTGTGAGGTATACACTTTTATAGGAAGAATAAATTAGCAGACAACAACACCTGAGGACAAGCTGCCGGATACAGCAACAACAGGGAGATTGCACCCCTGTAGGTTGTGTTCATATGCGTCACAGGGATAGGAAGCATATGAAGTGGGTACTTGAGTATGGATTGGTTCAAGTTATGTGTAATGTGTAAGAAATATCCTATAGATAAGAGTGAAGGATAAGAGGGTAACAGTATGAGTAATATAGTGTTGGTGTGTGTGAGTGTTGTATGTCTTGTGTGAGAATGTTTGTAAGGGGTTTAAGAAAATGGTTATAAGTCATGTTGGGGTAATTTTGAGATAGGTTTTGGTTTACCTATGTAGGTAATATATTGGGTACATCTAATAGGTTGTGTATAGGATATGTAGGATAGGTATCTATAGAGTAAAATATGGAAAATTTTTAGGAATACCTAAATACTAGAGTATGGGGGCAAGGTAGGTAATTTTGTAATAGTTTGAGATATTTCTATATTGTGTCTATGTGCTTATGATGAGTAGATACATAGGTCATGGCCTAGTACAGGCTAGAATACCTTGGTATGGCAAGGTATGGACCCAAAAACCTAGGTATGACCTAGTTTAATAAGGTATTGACCTAGTTGACCTAGTTTTACTTAGAAATGACTTGGAGGCCTAATATTGAGCTAGTATAGCATGTTTATGATTTTAAAACACCAATTGACATTGATATTCCATATTAGGTCTTTGAGGCACCATGAGATTCTGTTGATACTTCACACCAGATCTCAAGCAAGTACATTCGCTGATAATTTCCCATTTGCGATGTTCTATGTTTCTTGTATCTAGTGCAGATATTCACGATTCCTTGACACATGGTTATATGGATTGGTATTTTCGAATCCCGTCATGACATGTTATTTTTGTATAATCTATGGCACCTCTATGGGGGTGAATAGAGTGCACGGAAAATATTTACCAATTTAAAAACTAAGCGGGTGAAGCAAATAATAAATGAACTTAAATGCATAAGTAAAGCAATAAATGAGTGGAGGCAAGAAAGCAATACTCCAACACCAAGGTTTATACTGGCTTTCCTCTGAGCGGACTAGTCCAGTTCGCGAGAACTCTTGCTCGCAATAATCTACTATTTTGAATAGAGATTACACAGTATGATTTACTCCGAAGAACATGCAAACTTGAACATCGTCGTGTTTTTATCTGAAGTCCACGATCAAACTTCAAAACACCTTTCTGAGAAAAAAATTTATACGCCAAGCTTGTACAACTTGAATACTCCAATCAGAAACCACCGGCACTAGAAGAATGGGAGTTGTTTTGGAGATTTGAGGATTCAAGCTTTGTAAAGCAGATAGGAAGCTTAGGAATAGATAGAGAAGATGAAGATTGAATGAGTATTTAGAAATGACAAAATTTTCTCTATTTATAGGAGTTTTTTAGACAGAGTTCGGGCAGAACTCGGTTAGGACAACGTTCATAATTTTGAATGTTTGAGATCCAAAAGACTAGGGAATGCTACTGACTAGGAGTGACCCTAGGGGACCGAGTTCGGGCAGAACTCAAGCCGAGTTCAGTTGTTAGGGATCAGGGTCATTTGGTTTGGCTTTTGGATATTGGTTTGATTTAGGGTCATTATTGATTGGTGTTTTTTTTGTTCACGATTGAACTTCTAAATGCCAGTGATCCCGATGCACACTTTTCTAGACTCAATAAAAAAATATAGAATAAAGTAAAAAAATTAGTAGAGATGAAATTTGCGATCTTCGATTTCTTTTCATATCGAGCTCGAGTTTTAAGTCAATTAACGAAATCGTTTGACCATGGCTAAATGGGCCAACAATCTCTCCCATTTTGATAATTTGACAAAATTATGATTGATACTTAAGAAGTTGTTCAGCTCGGTTCGGAAGAAGACTTGATGCGCTTGATCCGGTACATAAGGTACGGTAGTAGATTTGGCCTTGAATATTGGTATAATTTATTTGCTCCCCCGTAATGTACGTTCAAGTCTTGTGTTTTGTTACTCTCCCGTAATAAAACATATAGGCTGAATATCTTTAAAAGTCAAGAAAGACAAGAATCTCCAAAAAAAAATTGAGTATAACTTCAAAACTGCGAGTCATAACATTTTAAGAATTAAGTATCTATCATATTACTCCCCCGTTTTGTCACATAAAAAATGACGTGATCAAATTAATAGCAGTACTTAGCACAATCTAGATTAGAGACGAACATTAAACATTAAAGAATGCACAGTGCTGAAAATAGAAAACTAATATAAAAAAATAGATAGAGTTGTTACAACTAGTCAAGTAAACCGAAACTGATAATGCTTGAAAGAAGCATTTATCACTAATATAGTCATAAAAAACTAAAAACATAACTAGTGGTGGTCTATCACGAGAAAATATATCCTCAATCACCATCATCATCAGAACCTGCCGCCCTGGAAGGACCGGTCTCAGTAGATCGGTTGGGATCATAACGGGCAACAGTAGGGTCAAAATATAGCTGAGCCTCTGGATCATCAATGCGATACCCGAGTGTAGTAGGATCACGAACCATAGGAATATACCACTAGGGTAGTGGGCAAGACTGTATGACATATCCCACACAGAGTTGGATATGGCCTGAAGCTGAAGGGTGGTACGGAAGTCCATAGACCGAAATTGATCCATCATGAGAGCCTGAAGTCACCCAAGAGTAACACCACCGGAGGATGGTAGGATGTGGTTCAGTAGCTAATGGGTCAACTAGAGGAGGTGGAGCCTGAACTGGAGCAGGAACAGTACAATGATGCTCATAAAGATAAGCAGGAGCACCATCCTGTTGACAATCCCTAGCATAACCTCAAAGAACTGAAATATAAAGGAAGATACATCGCATAGAGAAGTCGTCACGGTTTCTTGCGACACCATTCCATAGCAAGATAATAGTCTTAGGCAGACTGAAGGGGACGTAAATGAAGATGATAGATAGGAGAATGCTCTAAATATGAAATCTCATCAGTAGCGGTATTCATGGAATAATGTGGAGAATACCATTCTATGAAGGTCATAGAAGTAGTTGTTCAAGTGTTTAGGGCGAAGGGTGCCTTTAGGTCGAGGGTTTGGTGCACATAACGAGTCACGAAATGAATCAATTGTCCCTTTGAGAAATTGCACCGAGGTAATATCAACTAATGCTTCTCCAACATTGGAAATGTTAAGCATAATTGCCAAATCCCAGCATCAAAGTCAATATCAGTTCCTCTAACTTTTGATTTTACCTTGCCGTTAGTGACCATTAAATTGCAATAAAACATGCGGATTGAATTTGAATATATTGGAAAACTAGATTGGACTAAATCTAGCAGCTCAAAGTATTCAAAAATGTTTACGTGATAAGAAATAATGTAAAATTGATAGGAGAACCCTGACAAATATTTCTTTGATCAAAGTCACTAAACCATTATTGGATGCATCTTGTGACACAAAAATGAAATCATCAAAGAAATCACCATTCGGTTTTTAGGGACTGGAAAGTGAAAAAAGACCGCCTCGTGAGGAGTAGAGGACGAACCTTCATCAACTTTCTTTTTTTTTTGGAAGAAATAGGAATTTTATGAGCCATATGAAATTGAAAAGGATGGAAGGAGTAAAATATACCAAAATTGATGGTATATAGTTGAAGTAAACTTCGAGAGAGCTCCGATTCCATGTTTTGAAATCTTGAGAGGCTTGGAGGAAGAAAAACTAGGAAGTTAGGGTTTTTGGTGGAATATTGAGTGGCTTGGTGAAGAATATGATGATTTTGAGGGTTTAAATAAAGAAGAACCCGACTGTCCATCTACTGTTCGGATTCACCCAGACCAAGTTCGGCCAGAACTCTGTCCGAGTTTGGTCCATGGGTAATCAGGACAAAATTGGAAAGTTTGTGATAAGGTTTTAACATAAATGCAAAGATGACTTAGAAATATTGTGTTAAAGAAGTATAATTTATATTAATGAACCAAAAGACACAAACCGTATAGAATATTTTGGGTTAGCTGTAGGGGCCGGATCCCAGCTAGCAGTAGTTCGAAGACACTTGGCACCATGTGTCTTAGACTTTTATATCTTTTTGTCAGAAGGGCCGTTTCGGCTTATAACCAAAATAGTTTCTTCGAATTTATGAATTTTAATTAATTAACACTTAATTATATGACTTCAATATCTAAAATTCCTAATTCTCTTGTATGAAGTTAAAACGATCTTCAGCCATGGGCTTAATGAAGATGTCCGCTAGTTGATGTTCAGTGTCAACAAATTCTAATCTTCTTGTAAAACATGATCTCTAAGAAAGTGATGTCTAATTTTTATGTGTTTAGTGCGAGAATGTCATATAGTATTGTTCGTGAGATTAATGGAACTAGTGTTATCATAGGAAATAGGGATGTGGTTAAACATAATTAATAGTCTTCCAAAGTTTATTTTATCCACAAAATTTGAGCACAACAACGTCCTGCGGCTATATATTAAGCCACGGTTGTTGATAATACAACATAATTTTGTTTCTTAGAAAACTAGAAGACTAATGATTTTCCTATAAAATGACATGTGCCACTGGTTTTACGATCGACTTTGCATCCAGCAAAATCTACGTCCGAGTAACCTATCAAGTCAAACGAATCGGTTTTGGGATACCAAAGAACAGTCGTCAAAGTTCCTTTAAGGTATCGCAGGATGCGCTCAATGGCGCTCACATGTGATTCTTTAGGACAAGCCTGATATCGTGCATATAAGCATACAGAGAATATAATGTCAGGTCAACTAGCAGTTAAATATAGTAAACTACCAATCATACCTCTATACTTACTACGTCAGTTGGTGGACCACTTTCATCTATATCAAGCTTTGTAGATGTTGCCATAGGTGTGCCGATAGGTTTGACGTTATCTATGTCAAATTTCTTTAGCAAGTCTTTTGTATATTTTGCTTGACTGATGAATATCCCTTATGAACTTTGCTTGATTTGTAGCCCGGGAAGAATGTTAGTTCTGCCATCATGCTCCTTTCGAATTCATTCTGCATACACTTAGCAAACTCATTACATAATATCTCATTAGTTCATCCAAAAATTAAGTCATCTACATATATCTGCACTAATAAAATATTCTTATCCAAAGATTTTATAAAGAGAATAGAATCAACTTCCCATTTGAAAAGCCGTATTCAAGCAAGAAAGAACTGAGGCGCTCATACGATGTACGAGGTGCTTGTTTGAGACCATAGAGAGCCTTGCGTAGCTTGAATACGTGATCAGAATTTTTGAAATCTTTAAAGCTAGGATGTTGTTTTACAAAAACTTCTTCTTTTATAAAACCATTTAGAAAAGCACTTTTGACATCCATTTGAAAGAGTTTGAAACAATGAAAACTTGCAAAAGCATAAAGCATTCAAATGGATTCTAGTCTAGCAACTGGAGCATACGTCTCATCATAGTCAATGTCTTCTTCTTGATTATAGACTTGAGCTACTAGACGTACTTTGTTGCGTGTGACTGAACCATTCTCATCAAATTTATTTCGGAACACCCACTTGGTACCAATGATCGGATGATCAATAAGTCTAGAAACAAGTTTCCAAACTTGATTTGTTCAAATTGGTTTAGTTCCTCTTGGATTACAGAAATCCAGAATTTATCATTAAAAGCTTCTAAAATATTTTTAGGTTCTATTTTGGAAATAAATGCAACATTAGCAACTATCTCTCTTGTGCTTGAGCGAGTACTTACATATCTTGATACATCACCCATTACCAGTTCTTTCGATGGTCTGTCATAAATCGCAATCGTTTCAGTAGACTTTCCAGATAAGACGAGGATGGTGTATCTTCTGATGTTCTGTTGGAGGAGTTTTCTCTTCTTTATTGTCAATATCTTCTTTGCATTGACTATTCAACTCATCGAATGTAATATTTATTGACTCTTCAACAACAAGTGACCTCTTCTTGAATATCCTGTATCCTTTACTTTTTGCCGCATACCCGAAGAATATGCCCTCGTTAGCTTTTTTATCGAATTTTCCCAAGTTGTCTTTTGTATTTAAAATGAAACATCTGCAACCAAAGACCACTACAAGAAAAATGTCATTTCTTGATGGTTTATAAGTTGCGGTCGTCGAAAACCATCAACAATAGGGGTTATCTTGACGTTTTTAGACTTACACCAAGAGATGACATTTTTTTGTTACTTTAGCAATTTTATAGTATGTATTTTGACGGTTTCGAAGGATCCGTCAAGAAGGAGCATCTTTTATATTAACGTTTTGATAATAAACGTTAACTAATGTATATGCGGGAAAGTTGTCGCAGTTTTTTTATCTGCCATTATGTTAATTATTTCAAAGTTCTTTAAATTATTGACGGTTTTGCCCAAATAATTTTGAGGCATAAGAACAAAAATTTGACTTCTCTCCCCTGCTCACTTCGAAACTCCTCCCTCCCACTCTCAGAAACCCCTCTCTTCCCCTCTCAGAAACCCCTTCTCTCTCCCCTCTTCCTCTCTCCCTTCTCAGAAACCCCTCATCTTCCCCCTCTTTCTCTCTCCCCTCTCAAAAACCCCTCCTCTCTTCCCCTCAGAAACCCCTCTCTCCCCTCTCAGAAACTGCTCTGGAGAAAACCCTAACCGCTCTGGAGAAAACCCTTTCCACTTTGAAACCACTCTAGAGAAAACCCTAGGCTTCGACAACTTCGTGCAGGAGAAAACCCTAACCGTTCTTCACAATGCGGCAACTTTGATATTTACCGTGCGGTATAATGTCTTTAATTTTTTCTCTATGAAATTCAATTTGATGCATAGGTTTTTTTGTGCCAACTTCGTTCGTTCTTTACGTTAGGGTTTTTTTGGTAGCTGTAACGCCCAGTCCCAAAATACTTAGGACTAAGAACGTAGACATGCCAGCTGTATACATACGAAGTATACTCCAATGTATAAAATCGTATGTATACATAAGCTGTAAAGAGCAGTAAACCATGATAGCTAAATCTCATCCACATAAATAAATAATATAATCACTATGAATTTATTATTTGTACAATAGTTGGGCGGAGACAAATCCACTACTAACTAATTTAAATGAGAAGAATATACAAGGACTTGATCGATAAAGATGGCAAGACGAACCAAGAGCAATCATCTTCGAAGGAATGGAGAGGATCACGGCCTTGCTAGAACACCTGCAAAAGCCACAAGCACACACCTGGAGAGATAACCAGGTCCTCAGAGGGACGTAACAAGATACAGGAAGAACATGCCACATAACTGAAGATATATAATATGTCATAAATCATAAGCAAAGTCAAATAGTACCAATCGTAACAAGGTTCAATTTCTCATCATCGAAACAGTGGAATACCCCTACAACCAAACAAAGACAAGGGGTAGCACCCCATTCCGCGATGCGACATCGTCCCAAGCTACTAATAAACAGGGGTGAAATGACATTGACTAAGGTTACCTAACCATTCTACTGTGTTCATCAGTTAAGAACAAACCTTCAACGCATGGGCACTCTAGCTATAGGTACATAAAACTCAGGTATGGTCCGACCAGGATACCAGTGAACTCAAAGCATAACATTCATCGAATGTCAGAGACCAGCAGGATCAGTAGTAGGAAAGTGCATACGTGGCCCATACGTTAAGGAACTGTTCTCCCCCCCAATGCCTAGTAGGGTCACATCCATGACTTATTAACCTCTACTAACTGCCAAGTCACCTAACTTGCCTCTATTAGCAGCTAGACCTAACGCATGCGCACAAGTGATTAGCCAACACGCAAGTACCTCTACATGCTACTCATCTCACACGTATCTCATGGTACAACTGTGTCAAGCTTGATATACACTACAACTGGTAGTCCCTTAACTCTAGGTCCATATACAATAAAAGAGAATTAAATAAAGCAAAACTAATATCACTGAACAGGTAAGAACAGGAACTGTAATAATGGTACAGCTGGAAATAAATAAACAATTATATGCAAATAACTGAAGAAAATACAGTCTAAAAATAAGCAGTAAATATGGCAAGGTATCTTGCCTGAGGTGGTGTGCAAAAAGCGACGTCCAATAGCTCGAACCGTCAGAATAGTGAAGAGAGGAAAGCCAAATCCTGCATACATCCTCGGATGCTGAAATAAACCCACAAACATGTTTGGAATACAGGATATGTCTAGGAAACGCCTGCGCAAAAGTCCAATTCTGAAACAGGAGTAAAATCATAATTTCGGGTCAAAACGATCCGTCGTTGGACCCGTTTTACACCAAAACACGTGCCAGAACCTACGGTCTCTAAAATCGTCAAACTACATGTCTACAGGTCTGATTTGAGGAGACGAACCCAGCCGTTTGTCCAAAATTAGATTTTGACGGGCCGTGCACAATTTTGCCCGTTGGAGCGGGTCGCGGGCCCGCCAAATAGGCGTTCCTGTCGACCTTCGCAGAATCAGACCAAACTTGGCACACAAGACCAAAATTTTGATACGGTCCTGCTGGCACAAGTTTCGTCTCGATACGACGAACATACACGAAGTTATACCAAGTTTGCAAAAGGTCGATACGGGGGTATCTTGACGGATACGTACTGATTTCATCGCGCACATGCAACAAAATTGAGTTCTGTCAGTTCTCACACGTCGGCAACATCCATACGCGCCTTTCGACGCGTATAGTGTATGACCACATCGCCCGGTTTGTCGGGGTGTACGTCGTATCGGTCTAGTTTAAACAAAATTTTTCGTTTAAAATGTTATTTTTCTTGTTTTTAGAAATCGATTTTCTGGACACATAATTAATAAAATTTAAATCCACAAGATGGGTTGTAAAGTCCTATAGGTTTTCTAGGACTCC
The DNA here is from genome assembly GCA_029216955.1 of Iris pallida. Lineage (NCBI taxonomy): Eukaryota > Viridiplantae > Streptophyta > Magnoliopsida > Asparagales > Iridaceae > Iris > Iris pallida. Next base: position 50,586 of record JANAVB010037993.1, on the reverse strand, counting down.
CTTTAATTAGATTTTGAAAATGTCTCGAAATCCTGTCTGAAATTCGTCTTCAAGTATAATGTTTCAAAACAGTTTTGAGTTCCCCGTTTTTGTGGTTTTTCTTCGATCTTTCAGAAATTTTAGCAATTAATTCATGACATATTAAGTCAATCTATCTGAAGGTGTTTCAGGTGGTCAACTAGGCTAACTGTAGAAATTTATTAATCGAGAAACTGTAGCGTACAACGAAAGCAAAATGATGACGAACAGGGAGTACCGGTCTTGGTAGCGGCTACTGTTCTACTCCATGTTTGCTGCGTGCTGCTGTCGGTGCTCATGTGCTCGGCTGTCGCGCCGGGCCGGCCGACTACCAGGGTGGCGCGCACCTGCGGTGGCCGTGCCTGCTCCAACGGCGGCGTACGGTTCAGGGGTCGGGGTTAGGGTTTGAAGGTTTAGGTGTGGCCTTTTTTTGCATTTTTGTATATATATATATATATATATATATATAATATATTATATATATTATATATATATATAATATACTACATTCAGTTGGTAGCAAACCTGGGTCGCGTTTTGAATCTTTTCTGCTCGAGAGATATTGGGCTTCCAATATCTCGCGAGTATTTCTTCTTTTTTCTTCTTGTTCTTCTTGTTTTCCTTTTTATTTTATACTTTATATATATTATTATATATATAAATATTATATATATATATATATATATATATATATATATATATATATATATATATATATATATATATATATATATACTTTTATAAAAATCTCAATAAATTTCTAAAAGTCTAAAATTTAGTAACTAAATAAATCTAACCATTATTTATTGTAAAAATTGATTTCTTATACTAATATTGCTACATATCATATTTAATAGTAATTTAAAAATACAATCCCAATAAGAATTCTTAAGAATCGAGAATAAATTCTATAAATATCCAAAAATTGATTGTTGTAAAATTTCCTATTGTGGATAACATGTAGAAAAATTCCTACTTTTAGTATTTATTTTAAACTACCAATACCTTATACCAAGTTAAGGTAATTAATAAAAATACTAATTAAATCAAAAATCCAAAAATATAATAAAATAAAAGTAGGGGGTTTACATCCGACCCAACATATAAAAATTTCGTCCTCGAAATTAAAAATTAATCTTAATAAAAATTACGATATATATATATATATATATATAATATATATATATATATATATATATATATATATATACAAAAGGTGAGCAGATACGTCAGATCGTAACTTGGTTTCCGAAGCCATGGAGGAGGTGGTTATCATGGAATCCAATTTGGCGTCGCACTCTACAAGATCGGGTAATCTTGGTTCAAGGTCGTACCCAACTTTTAGAAGTTGTCTAACCATGAAAAATTGTCGTTACAAAACTTTCTGAAAAGGGTGATTTCTAGGAAGAGGTACGAGAATATTGGACACTTTCTGACTACAGTTATGGATTCTAAGTGAGCCTAGATATAACCATGACGTTCTTAGTCACTAACTTCCATAGGAGTATTACTATTGTTTAATATCGTTCCTATCGGTCTTGCTTTCAACCGGATGGTAGGAATCACTTGCTTGAATATAACTATTACGTGTCGGTTAAGGGATTTTCCTCTTCGCTTAGCATGGGTACTAAGAGATGATATTGAAGAAGCTAGGAAGAGAACAGTTAATGGGCTAAGAGATGATAATCTATAATAAGTACATAAATCTTACTATAGAGTATGATTTGGCAAGTGTTTGGAACCATTATGTCAAAATGACTTGTGGGTGCGGGATTAGTGGTTTGGTGGGTGTAGAAGGCATATGCTTGCTTGGGTGGAAAGCATATGTCATAGATGTGATTCATGGATCATGGTTATTCAATTTGTTTCAAGGAATGGGTCAAATTCGCATAAGTAAAATCATATAGTATAAAAATATACATCTATGGTTTATTCTAAGGAAAATATGTCATACATGTGGTGTAATTGAAATGGAACACAAGATGGTGCATTTGTATGGGACATGTATATCATGTTTATATCTTGACTGGTCTAGTTCATGAGTGTGAACTTTGTTTGAAGGAAAAGTTTATGTGGTACTCCAAATATCAAAGTCACGGTCGAGGGTATCAAATGATACGGATAGGAGTGGTTATTGTGAACCACTCTTTCATTAGTTCAATTGGAACTAATCTATCCCAATCATTTTCTAATTCTTATAGACGCTTGCTTATACCCTTTAGAAATTTTTGTTTCAAATTGAAACTAAAGCACGATTATATGATAGGACAAAATTTGAAGAATCAAGATTGCGATCTTTTATCGCGGTTATATAAACGCACGAGCGAAGGGAGATAGAATTTAATACAAAAATTGTATCACAACTTCCAAAACAAATGGTTACGGTTGGAATCAAATTCTAAGAGGTAGAGTACACTAGGTTTAATGTTCTATGCAACTTACAAAAATTAGTTAATCGGGCAAAGCGTGGTAATAGGACTTCTAAGAAGGTCAAATGTCAAGAAGAGGTATAAGGTTCTTCTAATCATAGCCATGGACTCTATAGAAAGACTAGGTATTACTTACTTAACATTGCTCATATATTGACCATGTCTTATCAAGGCAGTGGGTGAGGTCTTGGTCAAGCATAACCGGAATAAGTTGGTATTGAGGGATTATATTCATCACATAACATAGGCTACGAAGAGATACTGTTAGAGAATTATATGAAAGGAGGTTTAGTGGACCAAGAGATGGAGACTACATAATAGGTATAGGGATCTATTTCATAAGGTTTGGTTTTTATAGCCCAAATATGACGATATGCATGGATGGGTTTAACTGAGGTTTAAGGGATTCCCTAATTAGACATCGATCTTTGATTGAATGAATCATAGTTTTTAATCTATATTGGCTGGACAATATTCCATAAATCAACATGAACTATTCTTATTAGGTTAACATAACCTAGAATAGGTTCAAACTCACATGGATGGGTTATTTGCTAGTCGGATTGGTTAACTACGTTCCTTAAGTCCAAAAATATGCCTTCTATGACTTTTGAGTTTAAGTAGCACATGGGGCCTCAATTGGGTGACATACTAGTGGCATGCATAGAGGGCTTTGAGTAGATCACAACCATATATTGGGACGAAAGATTTGAGTCGAGGTTGAGTCTCTAATTGAAGTCGGGAAGTATATCGGTATTACGATAAGGGTTATAGTTAGCATTTTCGAGTTGAAAGTCGTATTATGAAAATAGAATACAAGAGGACGTGTTTGAGTGGAACATGATATGCCTAAATGAAGGTGGACTCGTCTAGGTCCTGCTTATAAAATTTGTTGGAAGGTAACACAGCTGGTCTCGTGCTCCGAATATTAACGTCACGGTCGGGGACACCAAATGATCTAAATAGAAAGTGGGAGTTCATAAGTCACTAGTTTTTCATTCTAGTGAGGACCAATTTACTTTAGTACATCGTAAACTTAGTGAATCCAAAAATGTAGAAGACTTACGATCTATTCACTCTCGAGACTAGGGCATGGTTTTAGGAATAATAAGGTTAGAAATATTTTAAGGTCTTGTCATTGTGCCTAAACCTTTGATACTAATGGGGCACGATGTGATCGATGACGTGATATGGTAGATAAGATTTAATTTTGAGGATCGCACATACAATGATGCATGAGTCGATAAAATAGAATGATCCACTCTTCTGTAGTACATGAGAGTTATTTATGGGGGTAATGAACTCTAAGGCACGCCATATCAAAGATCTCTAACGGCTAAGTCATAAACTTCTATTTGTGTTAAGCCTGCCTGACTGTGGTCATAAGGTTTCTAATGGTGTTGAATGTAGTGCTTATGTATTGCTGTTGATATCTAGTAAATCATTATGATGGAGTGTTATGCTACAGATATTGGCTAAGCTGGTGAAGGTGTTATTCTAATGCTAAGTCACTTTTATCATAATAAAATTGTATACCTAGAATAACACTTGTTGGATCCTAAATCTCGGGATGGTGTCTATCATAGTCATGGTAAATGCTTGCCCTTGTTTCTGTCTATTCCTCTTATGTCTAAACTGTGGTCTTGGTCGAGTAAGGGTTGGGTTAAGGCATAAGGTTGCTAGTTAAAGCAAGATTCAAGAAAAATAATTAGAAACTCACAATAAATGGGTTCTTTGAGAATAGATACTCCTTGGTTGTTGCTTTGACCAGGGTAAGACCCTAATCGTTCTCAAATTTAAAGGACTAGAAGGTTACGATATCAGTTTAGTACCGAGGGGAGGACAAGTAACTCAAGGCAAAGTTGTAGTCACATGGCTTGGCCGATGGTTGCTACACTTGTGTATACAACTATTATTGTTATAGGGGAATACTCCGGGTCTACTAGCATTTGCCTTTCCGAGATAGATAAGGGAAAACAATAGAGAGTTCGAAGGAGATGTTGTCAAACAATTACGGTATTCAAGGCGATGGAGTAATTTAAAGGGAGCTATCAAGACAGTTGTGGATAAGATCCTGGAGGCATATATCTCAATTCACGTAGAATGATTATGATGAGCGAACCAAATGCACCAAGGTTGATCAGACCATAATACACTGATTCTGACTAGACAATATATTAGTGGGGCATCCCTAATATACATATGTCCTGAATAAGCTCGATAAAGAATAAGCTTGCAAAACTAGGCTATAAATAGCGACATCGTTCCAGGTAATAGAATATATAAGTACGGGAGATAATGAATAAAGTGTTAGAAATATTGCCCGTTGATTCATGAGATGAATACCAAAAATAAATTGCGGAAGCATACCTGAATCCATTGCTAGGCTTAAAGGATCTTGAAGCGGCTATCCTTTTATGGGTTTCGATCTTCCAACTTGCTACGACCCTTAATGACAAAGAAGAATTCGAATCCTTTGTCCCTGTCTTTCGGTTGATGAGGATGCAGAAGAAAAAAAGGAAACCTCTCTTTTGGTGGCCGTATAAGTTGGGGACCATAACCCTAATGAATACATATATTTATATGTTTTGATATTTCTAATTTGGCTCCTCATCAAATTAGATTTATCTTTGATATCTACACATTAATTCCATGACAATTATACCCTTAAGCCAATTTTCCAAATAGACCACTTTAATTTGGCTTAATATTTAGATAGCCCAACACAATTAATTTTACATATGTGGCCCATATTATTGAATAATTTCAACAATCTCCCACTGGGCCACATATGTAATCTTATAATTGTGTTAACCTTAGTGAGCTCAAAAATTGCAATCTTAATCCTTAGGGTATATCCGGACAATCTCGTCCATTAACCATATTAACATAGGATAAAAGCGACATTCGTCACATATAACGTAACTAAACCATCAATGGTCATATATACCAATATAGCTAAATGACATAGATCAATCATGGATGTTAGCATGGAAATTATACGCAATGTGATCAATACATGTCTATTTCCAACTGGTCCTCCTTAACTTTAGTGAGATCAAATACTTTAACATAATAAAAATAGAATGAATTGAATTTTCCATATATCTCACCAGATAAATATCTAAAATACTTTAATACATAAATATGTCCAAAACCAAATAGCACCCAAATACATAAAATACAAACTCCCACTGTATTGCCATATTCTTAATTAATATAACACCCATATGAGCGGTATGCTCATGAAAGACCGTAGGTGATAATGCTTTTGTGAGCGGATCTGCTAACATGGAGTTTGTCCTAATATGCTATATGGACACTTTTAACATTCTGAATTCTTTCCTTCACAACTAAAAATTTTATGTCAACATCCTTTGACTTATACAGGTTCTTGTTGTTACTAGAATACAGTACTGCTGATTTTTGTCACACCATAATTTATGTGGTCTTTCAACACCGTACTGTAGGCTCAGCCTTGTGAAAAAATTTCACAACCATATTCCCTGAATAGATGCCCCACATCATGTTATAAACCTTGCTGCCATGGTGGAAGAAATTATGAGTGCATGTTTGACACTCATCCAAAATATATCTCCATTAGTCAGCATAACCTGATGTGGATCTCCTGCTGTGTTTGCATCTAACAAAATCGGAGTCGGAGTACCTTGTGATCTCCATAATTATCCGATCTCCTACAAAGAGCATATAAGTTCTTGTTCTTTATTAATTACTTAAGTAGTTTGGCTGCGACCCAATGATCCATCCATATTTGCTTAAATATCGGCCTAATATCCTAATATGTACGCAATATCCTGACGCGTACATACTTGAGCATATATTAGACTCCCTGCAACTGATCATGAAGGAAAAATCTATTGTATTTTCTTAATTTTAAGGCTAACCTTAGGACATTTGAGTGAGATCGAATTTGTCTCCTTTAACGAGAGGTGTCACCTGGTTTGCATTGAATACTTTAATTAATATACAAAACCAGAAAATTATTCCTACTCCCACTGAACTTGTGATACACACAATCTTCAATAGTGTTCATCTAAAAAAAAATGAGATAATCACTTGAAGTACCTTTGACGAGAAGTTTGCTTGAGTTTATAAATAGATTTTGTCAATTTGCAAACCATATTCTTTGGGTCTTTCGACACAATTTTCTGGTTGCACCATATAAACTGTTTCATCAATATTAACATTGAGAAATGTCGTTTTGACATCCATTTATTAATTCAATGTCAAAATGTGCAACAACTGCTATGATTGTTTTAAAAAGTCTTTCAAATATACCGAAGAGAAAGTCTCTTTAAAAACAATTCCTAACTTTTGAATAAAGTTACTAGCTACAAGACATACTTTATACCTCTCCATATTACCCTTCAATTTTTTCTTGGTTTTAAATGTCCATTTGCAACCAATGGACTTTATACCTTTTGGTAATGGAAAAAGTTTCTAAACTTTATTGTCTTGCATAGACTTATACTCCTTATTATTATATTAATCCACTTTGAGAACTGGAACTTTTCGTGGCCTGAGGGAAGTTGATTAGATCATCTTTCAGTATCTACAGTCCTCCTTACTTTCCTAGAGAAATATGACAATATTATCCGAAATTATATTTCTCTTCTCTTGTGGACCATCTTAACATTACCGGTTCTTGAGGTTGTTGAGTTTGTTCTTCAGAAATAATTGCCTCATCTTGAATGGGGGGTGCCTCTATGTTGTCTTGTTGAGCTCAATATCGACTTGTAGAGGTAATTCGACATTGTCTTGTTGAAGTTTCAATTCACTTCTTAATCAATGACAGGTACAGAAACCTGCACATCGTCAAAAGTGATAGTAGGAATAGAAACCGGTTCCTCCTCAAAGACAATGACCATGACTTAATTTCTCCCCCAAACTCAACATCCTAAAAAACTATTTCACTTCTCGTCTCAAAATTTTTTTGTGTGGGACCGTATAATTATTAACCCCTCGATCTGTCAGCATGGCCAATAAAGTAGCTGCTTACAATTTAACATTGGTCTGTCTTTCCTTTACACATTCAATACAGACATTGAAGTCTATAAAGTCAATGGAATCCATATCTCATCAGACACAAGTCGTTCAACTCTATTTCTAGAGATGTAACCTAATCGTTTATGTCATAATAAGGCTAAATTTTTATTATTGTTAATTTCGTTTAGTACTATGTAACTCCACATATAAGGTTTAATTTAAGCTGCAATAGTTTCAACTGAATATCGGCGATCATAAACCTTAAAGGAACCGTTACCAATAATATTTGGAATTAAAGATAGACTAAACTTATTGTTTCCAAATGAACAATGACAACCAGATTTGTCCATTGAGGAAACTGAAACCGAATTTCGTCTAAAAAGGTACAATAAAAGTGTCTATCAAATCCAATAATAATCGGTTCTAAAAATAACCTAAAATGTCCTATTGCTTCCACTTCTACCGATTTGCCGTCACCCACGTAGATGTATCTTTCACCATCAATTGGCTTTCGGTAGCTCAGACATCCTTGTCTATAAACACTAATGTGGGTAGTAGTACCAGAATCTAACCACCATGTGTTTCTAGGTACTAAATCTAAATTAACCTTAGAACAGAGCAATTTAGAAATGTACTTTTCTTTATACGCCATGCGTGGTACTTTATATTTTTCCTTATGTGTCCTGGCTTATCACAAAAGAACAACCTTTAGTTTTATATTGTTGTTTCTTTTGAGCTGGACCCTTAACAGCTACTGTATTCATTTTCTTTTGCCTTGAAAGTTTATCCAATTAAAAAAAAAATTAAATTCTTATTGGCAGATATTCTAGCAATATTAACTGTAAAGAGAACAAAACAACAAAAATGACATGCTCTAATTAATAACCAAAGAGTAAATATAGTCAAACAAATTCAAATAATGGTGAACTGCATCTCAAGATACCTAGTACATCATTAATATCAAGTCTTTGGACTGTGATATTAACTGCAAGTGGTACTCTTGGTGTAATGATCAAACGTTGACAATAAGTCATGTGAAATAATAAGCCTATCTTTGGATCGGGTTATTGTTCACATGTAAACCTTACAATTGTCACACATTTATCACTACAAGTATGTGTACAATTCGACCAAGTATTAACCTTCTTTGGGCCGACTAATACCCGTATGAATATTCACACACAAACATCCGACATTCCTCATAGGCTATCTACGCAAGTGAGGTCTCTTTGGGGGCATCTTGTTTCAATGAGCCTACTTAGAATATTAGACAAGTATTGCTAGTCACAAAAGGCACCAAAATTTTGAATGTTGACTAATTTTACAAAACTGAATCATGTCCAAAACCTTATGTACATGCATGTTTATAAGATTACAACTCAAATAAGTTAATCATAAGCATGTGAATCCTTTTGCATAACTAAAAACATGAATTTTTATAATAAAATTCATGTAATAATCTAGTCATCCTAAATATATGCAAGAGAGGTAATAAAAAAATATATTGCATACTAATGATTCACTTTAACCATAGTTGTATATGTAACCAAAAGAAAATAAATCCAAACTTTAGTATCAATCTGAACTTTTCAACAGCTGTATGAATTGTATGGAACCAAAACATGTTATGCATAGAGTCACACTAAACCGTGAGCCGAAGACTTGTGAGGAAAGTCTAAAGTTAAAATATATTTGTACTTTCTTTCCCACCAATTTATTGAATTTAGTTTGTTATCGATGCAAAGTATGAATCCAGTTCCAAAAATTGATTTTCGTTAACACAAGCTTAGTTAAACTAAACCGTGAACCCAAGGATTAATTCAACAAAACAATTAAATAATTACAACTGTTGTACGTGCAACTCATTCGTATTGCAGCAATATCACATCATATGCAAAAATATGAAAATTGTTGCTTGACAAGCAAACATTGGCCATACATACTAGAGTATTGCAGGCTAAGGAACATATAAAAATAGTTGAACTAGCCTAATATGCAATTATGACAACAAAAATGCGCCATTGTGAATGAATACCAGCATCAGGGCAATTATGTGGATCCCCTTTTCTATTTCTTGACATAACCAATTATTTATTATTATTATGATAAATTATAAATATTGCTCAAACAGTCATCAGATAGGGAAGCAAAAATTAACAAGGGCCCATCCAAAAGTGTCGATCAGTTTTCACAATATTTTGATCCAAAAAAATATATTGGAACGACGGACTCAGAATAACATGTGCCTTGAAAAACTGTGATCGATCATAATTAAATAAATTGAATGATCTAGGGTTCCAGAATACGAAAAAAAGATCTAAAACTTCAAACTCATGAATCAAACAAGGGAGGCTCTGATACCACTTGTTAGAAATATTGCCCGTTCATTCATGAGATGAATACCAAAAATAAATTGTGGAAGCGTACCTGAATCCATTGCTAGGCTTGATGGATCTTGAAGTGGTCGTCCTTTTATGGGGTTCAATCTTCCAACTTGCTACGACCCTTAATGACAAAGAATCCGTGTCCTTTGTCCCTCTCTTTCTGTTGATGGAGATGCAGAAGAGAAAAAAAAAAAAACCTCTCTTTTGGTGGCCGTATAAGTTAGGGACCATAACCCTAATGAATACATATATTTATATGTTTTGATATTTCTTATTTGGCCCCTCATCAAATTAGATTTATCTTCGGTATCTACACGTTAATTCTATGACAATTATACCCTTAAGCCAATTTTCCAAATAGACCACTTTAATTTGGCTTAATTATTTAGATAGCCCAACACAATTAATTTTACATGTGTGGCCCATATTATTGAATAATTCCAACATAAAATTTTAATAAACTGTTCAAGTTTTACAATAATCTGAGTCTTGTCTGGTGTTTCACTTATACTGTCGTCCTACTGCCTCTTGTATCAGGCCTTGGTTGACCAATGGACTACTAAAACCCTATATTCTAGGTAAACATATCTTCCTACACTAGCATATATTCTATGCCATCCAGTTATACTTCCTGAATGGATTTTTAGAACACAAGGTGATAGGTCGTGAGGCACACTACTCCACTTATAAGAGTCAACTGATAGGGTGTTTGAGCAATATAACGCTTATAACTAGTATGAGTCATCTTCCTAACCTCTCTATCAAGCACGAAAGAAATGATAAGATTTTTTTTCTCAATGGAAAGGAATCGAACAGAAAGAAATCAAGGTAATCGGACGAGAGTTTGAAATTGGAATCAAAGGAGGAGATCAATCGTGTGGATGAGATACCTATATTCTAATCCTATATGCAGGCTCACATCGGTATAGTAACGTAATCGAAGTGACAAACTTGACCTGCATGGGCCACCACAAAAACATGTAACGCCCTTGTCCCAAAATACTTAGGACTAAGTACGTAGACATGCCAGCTGTATACATACAAAGTACTCCAATGTATAAAATCCCCGTACGTATACATAAGCTATAAAATGCAGTAAACCATGATAGCTAAATCTCATCCACAAAAATACAGAATAATAATATAATCACTATGAATTTATCATTTGTACATGTAGTTGGGCGGAGAAAATCCACTACCAACTAACTTAATTGAGAAGAATACAAGGACTTGATCGATAAAGATGGCAAGACGAACCAAAAGCAATCATCTTCGAAGGAATGGAGAGGATCACGACCTTGGCTAGAACACCTACAAAAGCCACAAAGCATACACCTGGAGAGATAACCAGGTCCTTAGAGGGACGTAACAAGATATAAGAAGAACATGCCATATAACTGAATATATATAATATGTCACAAATCATAAGTAAAGTAAAATAGTCCCAATCGTAACAAGGTTCAATATCTCATCATCGAAAAAGTTGACTACCCCTATAACCAAACAAGAACAAGGGTAGCACCCTATTCCGCGATGCGACATCGTCCCAAGCTACTAATAGAACATGGGTGACATGATATTGACTAAGGTTACCTAACCATTCTACTGTGTTCATGCAGTTAAGAACAAACCTTCAATGCATGGGCACTCTGGCTACCGGTACATGAAACTCAGTTATGGTCCCACAAGGATACCAGGGACCTCAAAGCATAACATTCATCGAATGTCAGAGGCCAGCAGGATCAGGAGTAGAAAAGTACATATGTGGCCCATACGTTAAAGAACTGTTCTCCCTACCCAATACCTAGAAGGGTCACATCCATGACTCATTAACCTCTACTAACTACCAAGTCTCCTAACTTTCCCCTATTAGCAGCTAGACCTAACGCATGCGCACAAGTGATTAACCAACACGCAAGTACCTCTACATGCTACTCATCTCACATATATCTCGTGGTACAACTGTGTCAAGGTTATGATATACACTACAGCTGGTAGTTTCTTAACTCTAGGTCCATATGCAATCAAAAGAGAATTAAATAAAGCAAAACTAATATCACTAAACAGGTAAGAAATCAGGAACTATATAATGGTACAGCTAGAAATAAATAAAGTAATATACAAATAACTGAAGAAAATGTAGACTAAATATAAGCAGTAAATATGGTAATGTATCTTGCCTGAGGTGGTGTGCAAAAGAGCGACGTCCAATAGCTCAAACCGTCAGAATAGTGAAGCGATGAAAGCCAAATCCCGCATACGTCCTCGGATGCTGAAATAAACACCACGAATGTATTTAGAATAAAGGATATATTTAGAAAATACCTGTCCAAAAGTCCAATTCTGGAATAGGGGTAAAATCATAATTTTGGGTCAAAACGATGTCCGCCGTTGGACCCGTTTTGCACCGAAATGTGCCAGAACCTACGGTCTCTAAAGTCATACAACTACATGTCTACAGGTCCTGTGAGGAGACAAACACAACCGTATGTCCAAAATTGGATTCCGGCGGCCGTGCACAGTTTCGTCCGTTGGAGGTGGTTGCAGGCCCACCAAATAGGCATTCTGGTCGACCTTCTCAGAATTAGACCAAACATGGCATAAAGGACCAAAATTTCGATACGGTCCTGCTGTGCAAGTTTTTTTTCGATACGACGAACATACAAGATGTTATGGCCAAGTTTGCAAAAGGTCGATATGGGGGTATCTTGACGGATACACACTGATTTCGTCGTACACATGCAACAAAATCGAGTTCTGTCAGTTCCCACACGTCAAAAACATCCATACGTGCCTTTCGATGTGTATAATGCACGACCACGTCGTCCGGTTTATCGGGGCGCATGCCATATCGGTCGAGTTTTCACAAACTTTTTTGTTTGGAGATGTTATTTTTCTTGTTTTTAGAAATTGATTTTTGGACACATAGCTAATAAATTTAAATCCACAAGAAGGGTTGTAAAGCCCTATAGGTTGTCTAAGACTCCCTTTAATTAGATTTTGAAAATTTCTCGAAATCCTGTCCGAAATTTCTTCAAATATAATGTTACAAACAGTTTTGGGTTCCCAGTTTTTATGGTTTTTCCTCGATCTTTCAGAAATTTTAGCAATTAATTCATGACAGATTAAGTTGATCTATCTGAAGGGGTTTTCAGGTGGTCAACTAGGCTAACTGTAGAAATTCACGGATCGAGAAACCGTAGCATACAACGAAAGAAAAATAATGACGAACAGGAGTACCAGTCTTGGTAGCGGCTACTGTTGTACTCCATGTTTGCTGCGTACTGCTGTCGGCGCTCATGTGCGCGATAGCCGCACTCGGCCACCAGGGTGGCGCGCGCGCGGGTGGCCGCGCCTGCTCCAACGGCGGCGCACGGTCCAGGGGTCGGGGTTAGGGTTTGAAGGTTTAGGTGTAGCCTTTTTTTTTTGCGTTTGTGTGTGTAATGCCTGTGGTTCGTATTACGTATTCTTGGAATACGTACGTATTTTATTCTTGTATTGCATGATTTCCTTCTTGGCTTGGTTTATTCCTGGTTCGGGTTGGTTGGTTCGGCTTGGCTTAGTTTTGATTGGGTTCATGATAAACCCAAGGTGAACCCCCTACCTACCACCACCATTTGTATTTATTAGCCCTCTTTATTCTCTCTTTCATTTATCATCTTTCTTCCTCATTTACTTCCTTACCTACCAGAGAGAGGAGAGAGGTCTAGGAAAGTGCAACTTACTTCATGGAGGAACTCCAATTTTATTGCTTCATTCTCTTCCTTACAGCATTTTAACATACTTTAGAACTTGGTATTTTTACTTTCCATGGCTAGATTCTTGTAGATCTATATTTACATCAATTTCAGATTTCTTGGGTTTTGATCTACTTAATCTTGTTGTTTCCTAGTTTTGATGGTTCTATGTTGTAGAGAACTTCGTTCTACCCCATTTTGACCTATGGAAGTTCTGATTTAGGCTCTGGATGATGGAGTTGTGGAACTTGAGAACTTGGCTCTCATGGTGTTCATCTTCTCAAAATTTGGAAAATGAACTGTGCTTAGACTTGACTTGACCGCATATTCATGCGGCAAGTGATTCAGCCGCATGAGACTCTCAGCCGCATAGGCTGAGTCTTATTCTTGGCCGCATGGACTTTCCCCCTTGTCTTAGCCGCATATGCGCCCTTGTACTCTTCTGTGCCACATAAATTATCTTAGCTGCATGAGCCCCCCCACTTAGTCGCAGCCGCATAGGCGCGTGACCCCGCTTCCGCATAAGCTCCGCTCCTACCTGAGCCGTATGGACTCGATTGACCTGAGCCGCATGGGCTCAATTATCGGGCCGCATGGATCCATTTGATTCCATCGCATGGGTTTTTGAACCCTGTGCTGTATGGATTCGATTGATCTCAGCCGCATGGGGCCAAGAACATTCTTAGCCGCATAGGGTCCACCCCTCCCCGCCAGCCGCATGAATCCCCATCTCAACACTTCCCAGCCGCATGGACCCGAACTCCTTCTTGTCCGCAGGGGCTTTTCCCTTATTAGCCGCATGCGCCTGACCCCATTCAACCGCATGGGCTGTTCTTATCCAGCCGCATGAGTCTTACCCTTTTCTGACCGCATATGCTTTAGCCGCATGGCTCTTCTATAGCCCTAAATATTGATATTTTATTAGATATTTTACGTCTATTTTATATCCTTACGCCTTTTTTATGAACTTAAAAATCATGGATTTATTTAATATGTTTAATGATACCTGAGCATGACACGATAGTGACCCGTAGTGGTGCACTCTTGACTAGTAAACCTGACATGACCTGATAGTGGCCCGTCGTGGCGCACTCCTGACTCGTACACTTGACATGATTACCTGACATGATATATCTTGATCAGCTGTTGCGACGGCTACCTGATATGACATAACCTGTATAATTAATCCTGGACACCGTGGGGGATTGTGCTTGTACAAATAATCAATCCTGTCTTGCATCATGTCTAGGAGGGGACTCCTGAGTACCACGGTCAGGAGTACCTATTGAAATTGACTAAGGCTAATAACTAGATTAATACATTAGTCATGGAGAGATCTCCCAGCTACAGACAATCCCGTTACCTGGGCACGCCTTGGGATCTGTAGCCTGTCGTCGAGTAGGGCATATTTCTAGTACACTGTCATGTGTTGCACCCTTCAAGCTACCTAAGGGTACATTCGTTTCCTGGACGATGTACCCACCTGAATTCAACTCTAATCTTTCAACCCGGGTAACCTGGATGGTCTGTAGGGCTTGTGGCTGTGGAGTAATCTCACTGCATCTTGCTAGTAATTAGGCCTGTGATAACCCTAGTTAGTTAAAGTATCAAGCCATAATTCTTGCATGGCCGTAAAATAATTGGATGGAGTCTAACCAGTCTAGTCTTGCCCTGATCTTGTTCCAGATTACTGCATGACCTGAATGCCTGTATTTATTTTTCCGATAAATGGTGAGAATTCTAAGTTCTGTTCAGACGAAGGGTTACAACCCTGGTCCTTGTTTGGTTTACGGGTTGTAACCTGGTTATCTGAATAGCTCCATGGTTATCTCGTCGTATATCATCCTGATGTATTTTCTTTATTTCCAGTTCTTACCTTTATTTATAACTGTGCTGATTGCTGGTTTTAGTTCCTAAGTGAAGCTTCCTTTGTGGCACTTGCTCTTTCTGGGATCTGACCCAGCTGGTTTTGTGTGGCCAGATTTCGGAGCAGCTCCAGAGGATCTACCGCTTTTCCAGCCAGATGGTGGCCACTAGACGGAACCCTGGCAATGAGTGGGTTATTTTTGGCTCTCCCACTCTATTGTAAAAATATTCTTTTGAGGCGTTTAGCCGACGAGCACGTGTTTAGCTCGATTGCACTCTTACTTACTGTCTGCCTACGGGCTGTAACATGATTGACAGATCCTAGGGTTGATCATGTATGACTAAACTCTTACTAGTCCTAACATTTTGTAACGACTAGCTTCATGATCAGCTGAATATGTAATATTTGGGACGCATTATTATTATATATTTAATAATCATACATATTATAACATTTACTTACTTGCTTGTGATTGAGACATTAGGCTTGTTCATGACCATAGGAGACTGTTGGCTTGTAGTAAATCCTCATGTATCTAGACAGCCGTGACCGTATAGCAAGATGGATCCCATTTCATATACGTAGCTGGCTATGTCTGCCTCCGTTCTCCAGTATTCTGGTTCTGGGGCGTGACATGGTTTAAGTGGTGGCCCATGCAGGTCTTGTAAATCAAGATATGTGAGGGTTTACCGGATAGATATCTCAATCAGTATTCGTCCTTGATCTCTGCTCGTATCTTCTGAATCCCTGGATTCATGTCCTGATCATATGCTTGTATCGTTGATCTGTCCTGGTCCTTCCTTATTGTTCCCTATGTCGTCTTCTTCAGTGGCATTATTCGTGGTCCTACCGACCAGCAAGGCGGAGCACCTCCCGTTGACCAGCAGCAACCCGGAGATCAAGCCCAGCATTCCGGAGTAGCCTCCAGAGTCGTACCTTCTGGCGGAGAGCCACCAGTCCAGCCAGTTCAGCCTGCCGAGCCTGATGATGGTACTTTGGTAGGACTCGTCAGGACCTTGATAGCTTCTCAAGATCGTCGTGGAGATGTCTTGTACCAGGCAGGTGACAGATGCCTTGGCCAGAGGAGGTCATCAGGGTAACAGCACGGCAAACAACTTCAAGCGCTTGAACCCTCCATTCCTCGACGGTAGTGAAGAGCTATCGCAGCAGATGCTTGGATTCAGGACACAGAGGTAATTTTAGAAGCAGCCAGGACCCCAGATAACGAGAAGGTGGCCGTTGTGCGCCTGCAGTTGTTAGATCTTGCCCGCAGCTGGTGGACAGCGCAGGCCGTTGGATTAGCAGCACCCATTGCTTGGGCAGTATTCAGAGAGAGATTCCAGACCAAGTATTTCGATGCTGTAGCTCGGTATGATCTACAGACGAGGTTCACTAATCTGAAGCAGATGGACAGGACGGTTGACGGATATGCGGCCGAGTTTTCCAGACTCAGTCGGTTTGCTCCCACTTTGGTGGCAACTGAGTATGATAGAGCCTAACGTTTCCAGCAGGGACTTTACCTGGAGATCTTGTTGGCAGTTGAGCAGTTTGAGCATCAGACTTTTGATGCAGTCTTGAGAGCAGCTAGGAGGCATGAGTATACCTCCCAGAGGATTGTGGATAGGGCCGGAGGTCGGAAGCGATCCCACGGCCAGATGAATCAGTCTTCAGCACCAGCCCCGGCAGCCAGGGCCTTGACTATTGGAGCTCCGAGGCGAGCGGCCTCCGTAACGTCGGTTCAGCATTCCACTCCGACGCACCCTCAGCAGCAGAAGCAGAAGCAATCTTCTACAGTGGGTTATTCTCATTGTGGGAAGCCAGGCCATGTAGTGGCAGAATGTCGCAGGGAACAGGGATTGTGTCTGGCTTGTGGAGCACCAGACCATAGGGTTGGATCCTGCCCGAATAGGGGTGGTTCATCATCGTCTAACCTTTCTAGCTCTTCGGTGAGAGGACCAGTTCCAGTCCAGCAGCAGCAGCAGTATCCATTGCCGAGGCCCTTGCCGCCTCAGTCTCAAGTATTCCAGCAGCAGAACCCCCAGCAGCATGTTCAAGCCCAGGCCCAGAGTCAGAATAGGCAGCGAGGATTTCAGCAGAGGGGACCAGTACCCCGAGGGCATGGTCAGGCTATGGTGATGACCGCAGAGGAAGGATTGGCACCAGAAGAGGGTAGTGGCAGGTACTATTCTCGTCAACTCCTTTCCAGCTTCAGCTTTATTTGATTCTGGTGCTTCGCATTCATTTATGTCTGCACGATTCATGACACGAATAGGATTGGAGCCCGAGTCATTATCAGTAAGGCTTGATATACTTACTGGTAACGGACTTATGGGAGTAGATAGGGTGTTTTCCTCGTGTCGAATCGTAGTTAGCGGTAGAGAGTTTCCTGCTAGATTGATAGAATTCCCGATGGCCGATTATGATGTGGTCCTAGGGATGGATTGGTTGAGGAACCAGTATGCTAGAATAGACTGCCATATTGGTAGGGTTGTTTTTAGCATTCCAGGTGAGCCAGAATTTTCCTTCTCTCGAGGCGAGGTTGAGTCTTCTCCTCCGATATTACGGATGGCAGTAGCAGCAGTGCAGTTGCCCCGGATAGTTGAAGAGTTTCCAGATGTTTTCCCAGAAGAACTTTCAGGTATGCCTCCGGAGCGGGAGATCGAGTTCACTATATACTTGATTCCCGGGACAGCCCCAGTGTCAGAGAGAGTCTACAGGATGGCACCGTCAGAGTTGGAGATATTGTACAAGATGATTGAAGAACTCAGAACCAAGGGATTTATTCGTGCTAGTGGATCACCTTGGGGAGTCCCGATGCTTCTTATGAAAAAGAAGGATGGTACGTCCAGGTTATGTGTTGATTATCGTACCTTGAACTCAGTGACAATCAAGAACAGATACCCTCTTCCGAGGATAGATGACTTGTTTGATCAACTCAAGGGGGCTTCAGTATTCTCGAAGATTGATTTGCGCTCAGGTTATCATCAGATCAGAGTCAAAGAGCAGGACATCCCGAAGACAGCTTTTAGATCGAGATATAGGCATTGGGAGTTCCTTGTTATGCCTTTTGGAGCAACCAATGTGCCGGCAGTATTCATGGACCTCATGAATCGCATTTTCATGCCCTACTTAGATCAGTTTGTGATCGTATTTTTGGATGACATCCTGGTTTATAGCAGGAGTGAAGCAGAGCATGAGTAGCATCTCCGTGTAGTTCTTCAGATTTTCAGAGAGCACCGGTTATATGCCAAGTTCAGTAAATGCGAGTTCTGGCTCGATCGCATTTCGTACTTGGGTCATATCATCACTCGAAGAGGAGTAGAAGTGGATCCCTAGAAGATTGTGGCCATTGAGTCATGGCTGGTGCCCAGCACAGTCGCAGAAGTTCGTAGTTTTCTTGGATTGGCCGGCTATTACCGGCGGTTTGTTTCGGATTTTGCTCAAATTTCAGCGCCATTGACGCAGTTGACCCGCAAGGATGCACAGTTTGCTTAGACAGCAGAGTGTCAGAGTTCTTTTGAGCAGTTGAAGCGAGGCCTGATAACAGCTCCTATTCTCACGCTTCCCGATGGGACCGGAGGATTCTTAGTGTACTGTGATGCTTCAGGCAGAGGTTTAGGATGTGTTCTGATGCAGCATGGGAAGGTAATAGCTTATGCGTCACGACAACTTTGTGATGATGAGAGGAATTACCCAACCCATGACTTAGAGCTGGCAGCAGTGGTGTTTGCACTTAAGTTGTGGAGGCACTACTTGTATGGAGACAGGGTGGAGATTTTCACCGACCACAAGAGCCTGAAGTATGTTTTCACCCAGAAGGATCTTAACATACGTCAGAGAAGGTGGCTGAAGCTTCTTGTGGATTATGATGTCAACCTGCAGTATCATCCTGGGAAGGCCAATGTTGTTGCGGATGCATTGAGCAGGAGAGCGGGAGTTTATTTTCTAACAGCGCAACCAGAGCTGTTAGCAGATCTTCAGAAGATGGGTATAGAAGTTGTTCTCCCTTCCAGTGTGGCATTGATGGCCAGTATGCAAGTTCAGTCCACTATAGTCGAGAGGGTCCGGATGGCGCAGTCAGCAGATTCCAAGCTTCAGCGACTCAGAGCAGAGTGCGAGGCAGGACGAAGATCAGAGTTATGCATTCATGAGGATGGTACACTTCGACATGGTAAGCGTCTTTGTGTACCCAGTGGAGATATCAGACAGGAAATTATGGCAAAGGCTCATAGTTCACAATATTCTATTCATCCCGGTGGTACGAAGATGTACCGTGATATCCGACAGCATTTCTGGTGGAATGGTATGAAGCGGAAGATAGCTCGATTTGTCTCTCGGTGTTTGGTTTGCCAACAAGTTAAAGCCGAACATCAGAGACCGGCTGGACTTCTTCAGCCCTTGCCGATTCCAGAATAGAAGTGGAAGCATGTGACCATGGATTTCGTGACTGGATTACCTAGATCCCCGGCTGACAGTTGATCGGCTCACGAAGGTAGCTCACTTCCTCCCGTTCAGAGTTGGTCAGTCGACGGCTCAGTTAGCAAAGATGTACCTCAGGTAGATTGTCAGGTTGCACGGAGTGCCAGTCAGTATCACCTCTGACCGGGATTCAAGATTTACGTCGCACTTTTGGCGTAGCTTGCAAGAGAGTTTGGGAACTCATCTCCAGTCCAGTTCAGCATATCATCCGCAGACAGATGGCCAGTCGGAGCGTACGATCCAGACTCTTGAAGACATATTACGGTCTTGCACACTTGACTTTGGTGGTTCATGGGAAGATCACTTGCACCTGGTGGAATTCTCGTACAACAACAGTTTCTAGGCCAGTATCCAAATAGCACCATTCGAGGCACTGTATGGTAGAAAGTGCAGATCCCCGCTAGCCTGGGATGATGTCGGAGAGAGGCAGATGCTTGGTCCCAAAATGATTGCCCAGACAGTTGAAGTGGTCAGGCGAGTCAGAGATCATCTTCGAGTTGCCCAAGGTCGCCAGCGTCATTGGGCCGATTCTCATCGGCGCCCTCTCGAGTTTTCGGTCGACGATCATGTATTCCTGAGGATTTCGCCTAACCGTGGCGTCATTCGATTCGGCGTACGGAGAAAGCTTAGTCCTAGGTATATAGGACCGTTTGACATTCTGGAGCGAGTAGGAGATGTGTCCTATCGTCTCGCTCTTCCATCGTCGCTAAGCGAGGTGCATGACGTGTTCCATGTATCCCAATTACGACGGTATATCCCGGACCCGAGCCATATCCTAGATCATTCGGAATTGGTTGTTGGTACCAACCTTTCGTATGAGGAGAGGCCCGTGTCTATATTGGACCGAAGAGAGAAGACACTCAAGAACAAGACTATCAAGTTAGTCCGAGTTGCTTGGGGTCATCACTCTATGGGGGAGTCAACGTGGGAGCGTGAGGATGATATCCGATCGCGATATCCCGACTTGTTTGACTCGTGAGGTATAATGTCTTCCTTATGCCTCATGCCTTCGATTTCTTGCTTGAATGAGTGATTGTCTGCCTAGTTATAGCTTGCATGTGATTAATGTAGCTTGTCATTGCTCCTCTAGCCTCTTGATTAAATTCTGAGGACGGAATTCTTTTAAGGTGGGTAGAGTTGTAATGCCTGTGGTTCGTATTACGTATTCTTGGAATACGTGTACGTATTTTATTCTTGTATTGCATGATTTCCTTCTTGGCTTGGTTTATTCCTGGTTCGGGTTGGTTGGTTCGGCTTGGCTTGGTTTTGATTGGGTTCATGATAAACCCAAGGTGAACCCCCTACCTACCACCACCATTTGTATTTATTAGCCCTCTTTATTCCCTCTCTTCATTTATCATCTTCTTCTTCCTCATTTACTTCCTTACCTACCAGAGAGAGGAGAGAGAGGTCTAGGCAAGTGCAACTTGCTTCATGGAGGAACTCCGATTTTATTGCTTCATTCTCTTCCTTACAGCATTTTAACATACTTTAGAACTTGGCATTTTTACTTTCCATGGCTAGATTCTTGTAGATCTATATTTACATCAATTTTGGATTTCTTGGGTTTTGATCTACTTAATCTTTTTGTTTCCTAGTTTTGATGGTTCGATGTTGTAGAGAACTTCGTTCTACCGCATTTTGACCTATGGAAGTTCTGATTTGGGCTCCGGATGATGGAGTTGTGGAGCTTGAGAACTTGGCTCTCATGGTGTTCATCTTCTCAAAAATTTGGAGAAGATGAACTGTGCTTAGACTTGACTTGACCGCAAGACAATTCATGCGGCAAGTGATTCAGCCGCATGAGACTCCCAGCCGCATAGGCTGAGTCTCATTCTTGGCCGCATGGACTTTTCCCCCTTGTCTCAGCCGCATACGCGCCCTTGTACTCTTCTGTGCCGCATAAATTATCTTAGCCGCATGAGCCCCCCCCACTTGAGTCGCAGCCGCATAGGCGCGTGACCCCGCTTCCGCATAAGCTCCGCTCCTACCTGAGCCGCATGGACTCAATTGACCTGAGCCGCATGGGCTCAATTGATCGGGCCGCATGGATCCAATTGATTCCAGCCGCATGGGTTTTTGAACCCTGCGCTGTATGGATTCGATTGATCTCAGCCGCATGGGGCCAAGAACATTCTTAGCCGTATAGGGTCCACCCCTCCCCGCCAGCCGCATGAATTCCCATCTCAACACTTTCCAGCCGCATGGACCCGAACTCCTTCTTGTCCGCAGGGGCTTTTCCCTTATTAGCCGCATGCGCCTGACCCCATTCCGCCGTATGGGCTGTTCTTATCCAGCCGCATGAGTCTTACCCTTTCCTGACCGCATATGCTTTAGCCGCATGGCTCTTCTATAGCCTGAATATTGATATTTTATTAGATATTTTACGTCCATTTTATATCCTTACGCCTTTTTTATGAACTTAAAAATCATGGATTTATTTAATATGTTGAATAATACCTGAGCATCACATGATAGTGACCCGTAGTGGTGCACTCTTGACTAGTAAACCTGACATGACCTGATAGTGGCCCGTCGTGGCGCACTCTTGACTCGTACACTTGACATGATTACCTGACATGATATATCTTGATCAGCTGTTGCGACGGCTACCTGACATGACATAACCTGTATAATTAATCCTGGACACCGTGGGCAATTGTGCTTGTACAAATAATCCAATCCTGTCTTGCATCATGTCTAGGAGGGGACTCCTGAGTACCACGGTCAGGAGTACCTATTGAAATGGACTAAGGCTAATAACTAGATTAATACATTAGTTATGAAGAGATCACCCAGCTACAGGCAATCCCGTTACCTGGGCACGCCTTGGGATCTGTAGCCTGCCGTCGAGTAGGGCACATTTCCAGCACACTGTCATGTGTTGCACCCTTCAAGCTACCTAAGGGTACATTCGTTTCCTGGACGATGTACCCACCTGAATTCAACTCTAATCTTTCAACCCGGGTAACCTGGATGGTCTGCAGGGCTTGTGGCTGTGGAGTAATCTCACTGCATCTTGCTAGTAATTAGGCCTGTGATAACCCTAGTTAGTTAAAGTATTAAGCCGTAATTCTTGCATGGCCGTGAAATGATTGGATGGAGTCTAACCAGTCTAGTCTTGCCCTGATCTTGTTCCAGATTACTGCATGACCTGAATGCCTGTATTTATTTTACCGATAAATCGTGAGAATTCCAAGTTCTGTTCAGACGAAGGGTTACAACCCCGGTCCTTGTTTGGTTTACGGGTTGTAACCTGGTTATCTGAATAGCTCCATGGTTATCTCGTCGTATATCATCCTGATGTATTTTCTTTATTTCCAGTTCTTACCTTTATTTATAACTGTGCTGATTGCTGGTTTTAGTTCCTAAGTAAAGCTTCCTTTGTGGCACTTGCTCTTTCTGGGATCTGACCCAGCTGGTTTTGTGTGGCCAAATTTCGGAGCAGCTCCAGAGGATCTACCGCTTTTCCAGCCAGATGGTGGCCACTAGACGGAACCCTGGCAACGAGTGGGTTATTTTTGCTCTCCCACTCTATTGTAAAAATATTATTTTGAGGCATTTTGCCGACGAGCACCTGTTTAGCTCGATTGCACTCTTATTTACTATCTGCCTACGGGCTGTAACATGATTGACAGATCCTAGGGTTGATCATGTATGACTAAACTCTTGCTAGTCCTAACATTTTGTAACGACTAGCTTCATGATCAGCTGAATATGTAATATTTGGGACGCCTTATTATTATATATTTAATGATCATACATATTGTAACATTTACTTACTTGCTTGTGATTGAGACATTAGGCTTGTTCATGACCATAGGAGACTGTTGGCTTGTAGTAAACCCTCATGTATCTAGACAGCCGTGACCGTATAGCGAGATGGATCCCATTTCATATACGTAGCTGGCTATGTCTGCCCCCCTCTCCAGTATTCTGGTTCTGGGGCGTGACAGTGTGTGTGTGTGTGTGTGTGTATACACACACACACTGCATTCAGTTGGTAGCAAACCTGGGTCGTGAGCTTTGAATCTTTTCTGCTCGCGAGATATTGGGCTTCCAATATCTCACGAGTATTTCTTCTTTTCTTTTCTTTTTCTTTCTTTTTTTTTCCTTTTTCCTTTTTCTTTTATACTTTATATATATATATATATATATATATATATATATATATATATATATATATATATATATATATATATATATATATATATATATAAGAAAGTATAAAAAAGAAAGTATAAAAGAAAGTATATATAAAGTATAAAATATATATATATATATATATATATATTATATACTTTATATATACTTTCTTTTATACTTTCTTTTTATACTTTCTTATATATATATATATATATATATATATATATATATATATATATATATATATATATAATATTTTTTTTATATCTTTTATATATATCTTTCATATATATATATATATATATATATATATATATATATATATATATATATATATATATATATATATATATATATATATATATATATATATATATATATATATATTTTTTTTTTTTTTATACTTTCTTTTTATATACTTTCTTTTATACTTTATATATATATATATATATTATATAAAATCTTAAAAAAGTTTAATAAATTTCTTAATAAATTTAATTTATATATATATATATATATATATATATATATATATATATATATATATATATATATATATATATATATTATACTTTCTTTTATATATATATATATATATATATATATATATATATATATATATATATATATATATATATATATATATATATATATATATATATATATATATATACTTTTATAAAAATCTTAATAAATTTCTAAAAATCTAAAATTTAGTACCTATATAAATCTAACCATTATTTATTGTAAAAATAGATTTCTTATACAAATATTGCTACATATCATATTTAATAGTAATTTAAAAATACAATCCCAATAAGAATCCTTAAAAATCTAGAATAAATTCTATAAATATCCAAAAATTGATTCTTGTAAAATTTCCTATTGTGCATAACATGTAGAAAAATTCCTACATTTAATATTCATTTTAAAATACCAATAACTTATACCAAATTATGGTAATTAATAAAAATACTAATTAAATCAAAAATCCAAAAATATAATAAAATAAAAGTAGGAGGGTTTACAGTAGCAACTTCGTTCGTCAACTTAGGGTTTTCTTTGTGCATTACAACTAAGGGTTCACTTAGGGTTTTTACAGTGTACTCATAGCTTCTTGCTCAAATTCAAAATTTTAACTTCTTTTTGGTTGGGGAGTTCACGTACTTTTGATCTTCAAAATTTGTAAGGTTTATTGTTCATTTTTGATTCAATGAGAATGCCTTTCGTGTTTTATTCCGTAGAAATTTGGGTTATTTTTAAAGTGGCTGACATTTCAAGGCAGGGTCATGGTAATTTGGGTTATTTTTAAAGTGGAGACTATATTAAAGTATAATTTAGTTTATAGGCTTTTCTTTATAAAATGGATAAATAATACGAAGAATCATGTAGAGCTACAACTTGGCCAAGAAAGACTATATTGATGATCTCATGAGTATAGCATATGTGTGTGTGCTTTAGGACAATATTGTATTAATATGTATCAGTGTTGGAAACTCATTTTTGGGTGCATATCAGTAGGTGTATCAATATACACTGATTTTGGAAACTAGTGTGGGTGTATCTGTGCGATTTAGTATAGGGGTGTGTCCAAGTGAATAAGTTCGGGACTGGTAGTAGTGAGCAGATACTCAATGACCATGTGTAATTTAGTGAACTGCAGTATTTTGGACAACAGTATGGGGGTATCTTAATACCAGGTTCCTATATGCATGTAGAGCAGTGTGTGGGTAGGTGTCAATTAGTGTTAGTACCTATAAACCATATTTCTCCTTTTGAATTAAAAGTTTTAAGTCACTTGTAAGAAGAATCAAATTAGTAGAAAAATCTATAAGAAAATTTGGATATCATAAAATCAATAAGAATCTTAAAATAGCATGTTGCAAACTGGATAATATATAATTCTGCCTAACATGCATAAGTAGTGCATCTTCTTCGTTTATGACATATCAATTATACTTTGTGAGGGGATTTGCAATCTATAAGACTATACTCTATACTTTGTGAGGGGATTTCTTTAATTTCCAAAAATTATTTCCTTTTCCCGAATCTGCTATGTACATATGTTTTCCAAATTTATGAAGGAGACTTTACTTGGTGAAATAAAGTCTAAGTCACAGTAATCAATTCATGTTTGATTTACTAAATTTCATGCTTGCTTTTACTAATTTCTAAGGCCAATCTCAAAAAGCTTGATTTCCCTGAAGACAAATTGATAGTGTATCGTTGGTTCTTAATTTCTAGATGTATCTCAATTTTTTATTTGAAATTGTCACTACCACATTTTTAGTTTGAGGGTATTTTTGACATTTTTGGGGTAATTTGAATTTATTAGAATTTATTTGAATTTATGGGAATTTTTAGAAATTATTTTGGAATTGTTTGAATGAGGGTTGACTAGGTTGACTTTGACTAGCTTTGACTTTGTGACCTAACCCTAGTTGAGTTGGACTTGGCTAGATATGAGACCCTAGGTTAAGTTAAGTTAACCATACTCTAATTAGTGAAATCAAATAGGAATATAGAGATTAGAATAGAAAGATTTTGACCACAAGTCATAACTTGTGATTTTTGAGACATTATTTTATGACTAAGCCCAAAGCCCATTAGCCTAGTGCCCAACCCTAACCCTAACATTAATTGTCCAGCCACTTAACCCCTCCTAGGGATTCCCACTCTATAAATATTCTCTTAGAAATTAGGGCTAGCCTCTAAGGAAGAACAAGCTTTAGAAAGAGGTAATGTCCCAACTTCTAAAATCCCTAGAAATTCCATTTTAGCTCCATTTTCCCTCAAACAAATTGCAATAGGTTTTAATTTTAGTGTTCTTGCTGTTTTTATATTTCATTCTCAGATTCAAATCAATTTGGAGAAGTTTGACTCTCAAGAGGAACATCTCTCTTTAGAGCTTTTTGGGGATTTTGATACATAGAGGTAACTTTCTATTTACACCATGAAATTCTAGTTTTATTGCATATCTAGGGAGTCCTAGTCCTAACCTAACTGTAGGAATAGGAAACCCTAGAATTTGAGTCCATTTCGTGTCTTATATGGACACGCATCAGTCTTATAGTATAGGTGTTTGTGAAAATGCCATAAAGAAACTTTTTTTGTTATTTTCGAAATCAATTTGAATAGGAAATTAGTTTTTGTTGTCGCTTACACGTTTCTTTTGGACTGGGGGTGTCCCTGTGTCGTATCGTGTCAGATTCGACACGTGCACATGCGGGTGCGCACGCGCACGCGGGGCTGTGCGCGTGTCCTGCTGTGCGGGGGCTCCACAGGACACAATATTCGACCACTTGACACGAGGTTCGACACACTTCATGGGGCACCTACTGACACGCCACGTGTCAAGTTTCAGGGGCCCACGTGGCGTGTCGAGAGAGTTATCCTCGTTGCACTGGTCAGGGACTGACAGTGCAGTCGGGATTTCTTGACACTGATACGGCTTTCGTATCACTCACAGACACGTCGAGGACACGATGCAGGTCGACCTAGTCCTAGCCCTAGTGTGGGCGTACACGTGTGCACGAGCACGTGTCCTAGTTCGTACTGTGTCGTGTGCACGACACGCGTGCACACGTGCACGATGAAGTGCACTGAACCGGCCTGTTTTGCACTGTTTTGTATCTCGTCTTGATTGGACACGTTTGTGTCCACTTTGGTGGACACAAACTCATTGTAGGATACGTATATAATGTATTTTTTGATTACCAACCTTTTAAATTGCATTTTAATGTGTTTTCAATAGTTGTTCATCAATTTCCCAATTTCTGATACAGTGAATGTATATCCTAAAAATTCCAATTTTTGAGAGTGGACTTTGTCACCTATTTTAACCTATGTAATGCTGTTAAAATATTGGTTTAAGTCCCAATATGTTTTCTCCTATAGGTAATCTAGTTGTGTGTCGAATTTGGGTTCATTTGGTGGTTTATTGCATCAAATGGGGTTAGAATAAAAAACTGGAAACTGGGTTCAGATTTTCCATTTTTCTGAACTGTGAAATGGGTTCAGTTTCTGTTTCGTGGTGATTGATTTCCTTTCCCTTGCTGTCCCTATTTCACACCCTCGCTATTTCCACTCTTCATCACACATATATTTTACTCACCATTCACTCACACCCTCACCTAGACACTATCACATTCTCATGTACCCTCTCACTCATTTTATACACTTTAGCACTATCCCACATCACCCCCTCTCTACACACATTGTTTTCACACACACACACACACACACACAGAGTTTACACACACACACACGAATACACTCTCTCTACTATATCATGTATTTATATATATATAATATATATATATTGTATATAAATAATGCATATGTAATGTATATAAAGAATAGGTAGCCTACAAATAGGTGTATTTTGTTTTGAGTAGGGGTACAACTCGGGCGGGCTAAACCCGAGCCCGATCGGGTAAACCCGTTAATGGGTTGGGTTAGGGTTGAAGATACTCGGGTTCGGGCGTGGGTTTGGGTTCAAATATTTGAACCCGATGATAAATCGGGTTGGGCTCGGGTTCATGTGTTGGGTAACCCGAAGAACCCAAAATCTGACTTTTATATATATATATATATATATATATATATATATATATATATATATATATATATTTTATATATATATATTTTTTAAAATATATATATATATATATATATATATATATATATATATATATATATATATATATATATATTGTCATACTTCTTAAATATAAAGTTTAAATCCTAAATTTCTTCACCCAAACTCTTCAGCTCCTTATCGTAAATCTTATTTCAGTTTGTATTTTATAATGATCAAGACTTGGTTGCTATTTGATTATGTGTTTAATATTACTTTTGTTTAAAATTTCAATTAGTATATTAGAGCTCGATGGATTCGACCCAACCCGAGTTCAACCCGAGCCAAACCCGATCGTCCGGGCCTGGTCTTGGGCTTCATATGTTGAACCCGAGGTCGGTCCGGGCTCGGGCTCGAGCTAGGCTTATGATTTATCGGGTTGGGCTCAGGTTGACCTCAAGCCCGACCCAACACGCCCAAGTTGCACCCCTAGTTTTGAGCCTATATATATGTGTGTGTATATATATATGGAAAATTCCTAATCTATTGTACTATAACCTAGTATGTGTGAGTGTAATATATGTTGACTTGTGTAGGTATCCATGTATATGGCTACCCTATGTGTATAGACTTGTAGTGACTAGGTTTAAGTTGTGGTGTGTACTAGCTAGTATGAGTTGTAATGACTTAGTATACTAGCATAAGCCAGTTTAGCCTAGTTTAGACTGGTTTGGACTAGTTAGGCCTAGTATAGGCTAACGTAGACTAGTATAGACTAGTTTGACCTAGTTTAGACTTGTTAGACCTAGTTTGACCATAGTTGACCAAGTTTGACTTCTAGGGTTGACCAGAGTTGACCAAGAGTTGACTTTGGCCTAGATTGACCTAGACTCATGTAGAGTGCATAGTAGAACTTCATTTTACCATTTTAGACTTGTTGTGACTTGTGCTGTTCTGATTAGGAGCCAGACACCACTCCTCGGACAGTATTTTCATATTGGACACTCAGATACCAGGCGAGTACATTCTCTGATCATTTCATATCCTGCTTTAAATTATTTCCTGCATTAAATTACTTTACTTGTTACTGTCACGTTGGTCACACGGATTGGTACTATATGGATCCCTTCTTGAGATGTTATCCTTAGGGAGCATCGGGTACTACATGTTCTGTGTGTTTCACTTACATGGCGTATCACTATGCTTCATTGGTTCTTTGATCACTTGTGACATATACTCTTATGATCACAGAGTCTCCTAGAATCCTTATTCCATTTATTGGGTATCCTAGAATCTCCTAGAATCCCTATTTATGGGACATCCATGTATCATCCTGCAGGGGCCTTTGCATGGAATCATAACATAACCTAGTTGGATCCTTGTGTATTGATTGGGGGTACGGGGGAGTAGAATTAGACATGTGAATACTATCCAAGTAGTGTAGCATCATAATCTTTCCATAGTGTAGCATCAGAATCTCCTATGCCATTTACATGTCTATATTGTACTCTGACTCACTAGCCACTGTTAGTCTCTATTTATAGTAGATATTTCTATTACAGTTCTCTCTCTGTTTACATACTGTACTTCTTTCAGTACTTGTATCTTACTTTACTGCATGAATATATTTCCTAACCTGCTATGAACTGTTGAGATGTACTGTACTCGCTCCTGTCCTGACTGGACCTATTAAAAATATTACAGAGGACGAGGAGGAGGCCTGTGTGGATACCTTCTACGGGGCAGCCCTAGACGACACTTGCGAGCTGGACTCTCAGGAGGACCCAGCTCTAGCTGAGGACATCACCCCCATTTCCTAGACTAGCTTAGTTAGGCCTTATCTTATTTTTTTTGTTGTCATGAGACTGTTTAGCTAGACTTTACTTCTGTTCAGAGATTCTGAGTTGTATATATTCTTTCATATCCTGTAGCTGAGTTTGTACTCTGGATTATTGCTGGGATGTTATCTTAGAATACATTATCATCTGTATTTCCTTGAGTTCTATATCATATCGTGCTATCTCTTCCTTAGTTGTGATTGAGTTTATTTACTGCTATGTCACCCCCATTTGAAGAGTATAAACTGTTTAGTATATTATTGTTAGATGTATGTTGACCTAGGACATCATTCTACCGCCGACACTGCGGGGTAGGCTTGACGTACCCACGTCTCGTGCCCTTACTCTAGGGTGCGGGTCGTGACACATTTTTAATGGTGGCCCATGCAGGTCTAGACTAGAAGTGTAGTGGTATTCGAATTAGAGTATCACTATACCCTGCAGTAGGATATAGGACATTAATTTTTTAAGGTACTCAATCACATTAGGAAAAAAATTTATTGCCATCTAAATCCTTATTGTTAGCTGATCCTTTTGAATTTTAATTGTCCGCCTTGTTATATAGCTTCTTTCTCAAAAATTGATACTCTTGTTTGTCTATCTTCAGGATGGTAGAGACTCGATCGCAGCGTACCATTCATGGGGATGCTATAGAGGGGACTGCTACCTCTCAGCCAGTACAACAGGGCCAGGGGACTGCAGCTCCTGCCACCTCTGCTCGTATTGAGACCTCGGCAGCAGCCGCAGGGGTATGCTTCCACCGGGTCGGAGGCAGGACCCAGTCATCGCAGAGGAGCCCTTCCAGTAGCCGCCGCCTACAGGATACGTAGATACAGCACAAATGTTCGCATACTTCCAGCAGTTCATTGACCGGCAGCAGGCTCGACAGGACAGGGGCATGGAGTTGGCCCTTACGACAGTTGCAGCTCGACCAGTGGTTCAGCAGCTGAGGACACCGGGAATAGAGCAGTTCCAGAAGATGAGCCCCAGAGACTTTCTAGGGACAGAGGGGATTCTATATGCTGATGAGTGGATCGAGCATATAGAGGAGATCTTCCGTCTGGCCCGGATATTAGCAGATCTCCAGATTGAGGCCGCAGCTAGCCGGATGCGAGATCTTGCTCGTACCCGGTATCAGTCAGACCCCAGGATGGGGGTACCTGGGCAGACTTGGGAGGAGTTCAAGGGCTTCTTCAAGAAGAAGTTCTTTCCAGATTCAGCGCTCAGAGCCTTGGAGTCTCAGTTTGAGAGCCTAGTCCAGGGGAGCCTTTCAGTGGAGGAGTACGCCGGGGAGTTCGGTCGCCTCGACAGGTTTGTAGAGGGCTTGAGCGAGATGGCGAAGGCCCAGAGGTTTCGGAAGGGTCTAGTCAAGGAGGTCAAGTCCCTGACCAAGGACAACAGGGATGCCACATTCGAGGAGATCTTGACGGGAGCCTTGTTGGCAGAGGATGATCTTGAGCTTAGGCTCAAGAGGGGGCGAGACCAAGTTGGGGGCAGCAGCAGCGGAGGCCAGGCCAAGAGGCCCCATTTTCAGCACCAGCAGCTGAGATAGTTCCAGTCGCAGCCGATCCAGCAGAGGCCAGTTCACCAGCAACAGCAGCCGAGACAGCACCAGCAGGGTCAGAGACAGGGTGTTACTTATGCCTACTACAAGAAGCCTGGGCATATCTTCAATGAGTGTCAGAAGAGGCTGGGCTAGTGTCTGGTGTGTGGCTCAGTAGACCACCAGATGAGGGAGTGCCGTATGGGACGAGCAGCTCAGGGGGCAGCAGTCAGAGCTCTAGCAGGCCAGCAGAGGGGACCAGCCCTGCCGACACAGCAGCAGAGGTTCGTCTAGCACCAGCAGCAGGCCAGGGGAGGCCAGCAGGGGCGAGGATTCGCCATGGCAGCAGAGGGTGCGGAGACCATCGGAGAGCTGATCGCAGGTTCGATTCTCCTCGACTCTAGTCCAACTTTTGTATTATTCGATTTCGGTGCTTCGTATAGCTTCATATCAGTATCTTTTACGATTAGACACGGTATCATAGCTGAATTATTGCCTAGGACTTACAAGATCACGACTGGGGGTGGCATTATCCTCGTGAGTGATGTTTGTAAGGGTCGGAGAGTAGTTTTGGGAGGCCGTGAGTTGGAGGTGAGCCTGCTCATAATGCCATTGCCGAACTACGATATAGTACTAGGCATGGATTGGTTGAGCAGGCACCACGCCAGCATTGATTGCAGAGGGGGTAGAGTTCTCTTCAGAGCATCGGGGGAGCCAGAGTTCGAGTACTCCAGACGTCAGGCAGAGCAGAGCAGCAGAGTCTTTTGCGGAGTCCCGGTTGAGGAGCAGGCGATTCCACACCCCTTGATAGCAGAGTATATAGATGTTTTTTCGGAGGAGTTGCCGAGATTGCCACCAGACAGAGACATAGAGTTCTCGATAGACTTGGTTCCAGGAGCGGAACCCATCTCTCAGCATATCTATCGGGTGAACAACAGTGAGTTGGTGGAGCTAAAGAAGCAGGTGGATGAGCTACAGGATAAGGGCTTCATCCGCTCGAGTTCATCGCTATGGGGTGCACCAGTGTTGTTTGTGCAAAGAAGGATGGGATAGTACGGATGTGTATTGACTATAGGGCACTCAACAACCTCACGATCAAGAACAAATACCCACTACCGCGGATCGACGATCTTTTTGACCAGTTGAGCGGAGCTCGGGTATTTTCCAAGATTGATCTGAGGTCAGAATATCACCAGGTAAAGGTGAAGAGGGAGGATATTCCTAAGACCACTTTCAGGACGCGGTACGGACAGTTTGAGCTTTTGGTTATGCCGTTTGGGCTAACCAACGCACCAGCAGTATTTATGAACCTTATGAACAAGGTGTTTCACCAGTATCTAGATCAGTTTGTGGTGGTGTTCATTAACGACATCTTGGTATATTCCAAGACTGAGGAGGAGCACGAGGAGCATTTGAGGATCGTGCTGGAGACTCTCAGGAAGGAGCAGCTTTACGGGAAGCTCTCTAAGTGTGAGTTCTTCTTAGACTGGGTGGACTTTTTAGGGCATGTGGTGACTGGAGATGGTATCTCAGTTGATCCCAAGAAGATTGTAGCAGTTGAGGCATGGGCAGCGCCGACTTCAGTTGCAGAGATCAGGAGTTTCCTAGGGCTGGCAGGATATTATCGGAGATTTGTGCAGGATTTCTTCCGGGTTGCAGAACCGTTGACTCGGTTGACCCGGAAGGATGCTGAGTTCGTTTGGTCAGAGGAGTGTTAGGCAGCTTTTGATGAGTTAAAGAAGCGGCTTACGACAGCTCCGATTCTGATATTGCCTTCAGGATCAGGTGGATTCACTATTTATAGTGATGCTTCAGGGAAGGGGCTGGGTTGCATCTTACAGCAGCATGTAAAGGTGATTGCCTATGCTTCCATGCAGTTACGTCCCCATGAGAAGAACTACCCTACCCATAACCTGGAGCTGGCAGCAGTAATATTTGTTCTGAAGTTGTGGAAGCATTATCTGTATGGTGAGAGGGTGGAGATCTTCACAGATCACAAGAGCTTAAAGTATGTGTTCACTCAGAAGGAGTTGAACATGAGGCAGCGCAGATGGCTAGAGTTGATGAAGGACTTTGACATCCTACTTCAGTATCATCCAGGAAAGGCCAACGTGGTTGCCGATGCCTTGAGTAGGTATCCGAAAGCCATGTGTTTGACCATGGATCGACATTTGCTTGCAGACTTAGAGAGCCTTGGGATCGAGGTGATCGTGCCCGGAGTGCAGATGTAGATGTGGGGCATACATATTCAGTCAGACTTGGTGGAGAGGATCAAGTTGGCACAGTTTGAGGATGTTGCTCTGCGGTGTCTCCGAGAGCAGGTTCGAGCAGGATTGCTGGAGGGCGAGTTTTCTCTTGCATAGGATGGTGCCTTGAGGCACGGTTCCAGGTTGTGTGTGCCCAGCGGAGATCTCAGGGAGCAGGTTATGCATAAGGCCCACAGATCTCAGTACTCTATACACCCGGGTGCCAACAAGATGTACCGAGATCGGAGGGAGCATGTTTGGTGGTCCAGGATGAAGCGGGAGGTGGCTCGCTTCGTAGCTAGGTGCTTGGTCTGTCAGCAGGTCAAGGAAGAGAGGCAGAGGCCCGGTGGATTGTTGCAGCCGCTGCCCATTCCCGAGTGGAAATGGGAGCATATTAGTATGGACTTCGTATCAGGATTGCCGCATATACTAGGAGGATAAGACGCGATTTGGGTCATCGTTGACAGGTTGACCAAATTGGCCCACTTTTTGCCATTCAAGGTGGGTACGTCTACAGCGAGGCTGGCGGAGATGTATATGCGGCAGATAGTCAGGATTCATGGGATTCCGGTCAGCATTGTCTTATATCGGGATAGTCGCTTTACTTCCCATTTATGGAG
This sequence comes from Iris pallida, assembly GCA_029216955.1. Lineage (NCBI taxonomy): Eukaryota > Viridiplantae > Streptophyta > Magnoliopsida > Asparagales > Iridaceae > Iris > Iris pallida. The sequence goes on along the minus strand of JANAVB010037993.1, from coordinate 15,693 downwards.
GAGTCTGCAGACCAGCTTGGGCACTCAGCTCAAGTTTAGTACTGCATACCACCCCCAGACGGACGGACAGTCGGAGCAGACTATTCAGACACTTGAGGATATACTACGGACGTGCGTCCTGGACTTTGGGGGTTCCTGGAAGGATCATCTTCATTTGGTGGAGTTTGCTTACAATAACAGTTTCCAGGCCAATATTGAGATGTCACCTTTCGAGGCTCTGTACGGGCGTAGGTGCCGTACACCCTTATCTTGGGATGATGTTGGTGAGCGAGCTTTACTCGGGCCAGAGATGGTTGTTGACGCAGCCGAGAAGGTGAAACTCATCAGGGACAGACTTCACGTGGCGCAGGACAAACATCGGCACTGGGCCGATAGCCACCGGAGGCCATGGAGTTTGAGGTACAGATTAGAGTAGGATTAGATTTAGGTTTATTTGTTTGTGATTTTTTTGATCATGTTTGTTTATTATAATTAATTGAGACCTTGCTTGTGTTTAGGTCGGAGAACAGGTTTTCTTGAGGATATCTTCGACTCGTGGTACGATACGTTTTGGTGGAGGCGGAAAGCTTAGCCCGCGCTTCATCGGCCCTTTCGTTATCAGCGGAAGAGTCGGTGATGTTGCATACAGGCTAGACTTACCGCCTGTGCTAGTGGGGGTCCATAATGTATTCCATGTATCACAGTTGAGACGGTACATGGCTGACCCTAGCCATGTGCTCAATCACTCAGAGATTGAGGTTGGGCCTTCTCTCAGCTACCCAGAGCAGCCAGTGGAGATTCTGGATCGACGGGAGAAGGTTCTGAGGAACCAGGTGATACCCTTGGTACGCATCACATGGAGGCATCATTCTCCAGGAGAGTCTACCTGAGAGCGGAAAGATGAGATGCGCGAGCATTACCCATATCGTTTTGGACCGTGAGGTATACTTTCTATCCTTCTCATCAGTTGTATTTCGCCTTTCAATTTCGAGGACAAAATTCTTTTAAGGAGAGTAGATTTGTCACTACCACATTTTTAGTTTGAGGGTATTTTTGACATTTTTGGAGTAATTTGAATTTATTAGAATTTATTTGAATTTATGAGAATTTTTAGAAATTATTTTAGAATTGTTTGAATGAGGGTTGACTAGGTTGACTTTGACTAGCTTTGACTTTGTGACCTAACCCTAGTTGAGTTGGACTTGGCTAGATATGAGACCCTAGGTTAAGTTAAGTTAACCATACTCTAATTAGTGAAATCAAATAGGAATATAGAGATTAGAATAGAAAGATTTTGACCACAAGTCATAACTTGTGATTTTTGAGACATTGTTTTATGACTAAGCCCAAAGCCCATTAGCCTAGTGCCCAACCCTAACCCTAACATTAATTGTACAGCCACTTAACCCCTCCTAGGGATTCCCACTCTATAAATATTCTCTTAGAAATTAGGGCTAGCCTCTAAGGAAGAACAAGCTTTAGAAAGAGGTAATGTCCCAACTTCCAAAATCCCTAGAAATTCCATTTTAGCTCCATTTTCCCTCAAACAAATTGCAATAGGTTTTAATTTTAGTGTTCTTTCTGTTGTTATATTTCATTCTCAGATTCAAATCAATTTGGAGAAGTTTGACTCTCAAGAGGAACATCTCTCTTTAGAGCTTTTTGGGGATTTTGATACATAGAGGTAACTTTCTATTTACACCATAAAATTCTGGTTTTATTGTATATCTAGGGAGTCCTAGGCCTAACCTAACTGTAGGAATAGGAAACCCTAGAATTTGAGTCCATTTCGTGTCCTATATGGACACGTATCAGTCCTATAGTGTAGGTGTTTGTGAAAATGCCACAAAGAAACTTTTTGTGTTATTTTCGAAATCAATTTGAATAGGAAATTAGTTTTTGTTGTCGCTTACACGTTTCTTTTGGACTGGGGGTGTCCCTGTGTCGTATCGTGTCAGATTCGACACGTGCACACGCGGGTGCGCACACGCGCGCGGGGCTGTACGCGTGTCCTGCTGTGCGGGGGCTCCACAGGACACAATATACGACCACTTGACACGAGATTCGACACACTTCATGGGGCACCCACTGACACACCACATGTCAAGTTTCAGGGGCCCACATTGCGTGTCGAGAGAGTTAGCCTCGTTGCACTGGTCAGGGACTGACAGTGCAGTCGGGATTTCTTGACACTGATACGGCTTTCGTATCACTCACAGACACGTCAAAGACACGATGCAGGTCAACCTAGTCCTAACCCTAGTGTGGGCGTACACGTGTGCACGAGCACGTGTCCTAGTTCGTGCTGTGTCGTGTGCACGACACGCGTGCACACGTGCACGATGCAGTGCACTGAACCGGCCTGTTTTGCACTGTTTTGCATCTCGTTTTGATTGGACACGTTTGTGTCCATTTTGGTGGACACAAACTCATTGTAGGACACGTATATAATGTATATTTTGATTACCAACCTTTTAAATTGAATTTTAATGTGTTTTTAATAGTTGTTTATCAATTTCCTAATTTCTGATACAGTGAATGTATATCCTGAAAATTCCAGTTTTTGAGAGTGGACTTAGTCACTTATTTTAACCTATGTAATGCTGTTAAAATGTTGGTTTAAGTCCCAATATGGGTTCTCCTATAGGTAATCTAGTTGTGTGTCGAATTTGGGTTCATTTGGTGGTTTATTGCATCAAATGGGGTTAGAATAAAAAACTGGAAACTGGGTTCAGATTTCCCATTTTTCTAAACTGTGAAATGGGTTCAGTTTCTATTTTGTGGTGATTGATTTCCTTTCCCTTGCTATCCCTATTTCACACCCTCACTGTTTCCACTCTTTATCACACACATATTTCACTCACCATTCACTCACACCGTCACCTAGACACTATCAGATTCTTATGTACCCTCTCACTCATTTCATACACTTTAGCACTATCCCACATCACCCTCTCTCTACACACATTGTTTTCACACACACATACACACAGTTTACACACACACATAAATACACTCTCTCTACTATATCATGTATTTATATATATATATATATATATATATATATATATATATATATATATATATATATATATATAATATATATTGTATATAAATAATGCATATGTAATGTATATAAAGAATAGGTAGCCTACACATAGGTGTATTTTGTTTTGAGCCTATATATATATATGTGTATATATATGTATATGGGAAATTCCTAATGTATTGTACTATAACCTAGTATGTGTGAGTGTAATATATGTAGACTTGTGTAGGTATCCATGTATATGGCTACCCTATGTGTATAGACTTGTAGTGACTAGGTTTGAGTTGTGGTGTGTACTAGCTAGTATGAGTTGTAATGACTTAGTATACTAGCATAAGCCAGTTTAGCCTAGTTTAGACTGGTTTGGATAAGTTAGGCCTAGTATAGGCTAATGTCGACTAGTATAGACTAGTTTGACCTAGTTTAGACTTGTTAGACCTAGTTTGACCATAGTTGACTAAGTTTGACTTCTAGGGTTGACCAGAGTTGACCAAGAGTTGACTTTGGCCTAGATTGACCTAGACTCATGTAGAGTGCATAGTAGAACTTCATTTTTACCATTTTAGACTTGTTGTGACTTGTGCTGTTCTGATTAGGAGTCAGACACTACTCATCGGACAGTACTTTCATATTGGACACTCAGATACCAGGCGAGTACATTCTCTGATCATTTTATATCCTGCTTTGAATTATTTCCTGCATTAAATTACTTTACTTGTTACTGTCACGTTGGTCACACGGATTGGTACTATATGGATCCCTTCTTGAGATGTTATCCTTAGGGAGCATCGGATACTATATGTTCTGTGTGTTTCACTTACATGGCGTATCACTATGCTTCATTGGTTCTTTGATCACTTGTGACATATACTCTTATGATCACAGAGTCTCCTAGAATCCTTATCCCATTTACTGGGTATCCTAGAATCTCTTAGAATCCCCATTTATGGGACATCCATGTATCACCCTGTAGGGGCTTTTGCATGGAATCATAACATAACCTCGGGGGGAGTAGAATTAGATATGTGAATACTATCCAAGTAGTGTAGCATCATAATCTTTCCATAGTGTAGCATCAGAATCTTCTATGCCATTTACATGTCTATATTGTACTCTGACTCACTAGCCACTGTTAGTCTCTATTTATAGTAGATATTTCTATTACAGTTCTCTCTCTGTTTACATACTGCACTTCTTTCAGTACTTGTATCTTACTTTACTGCATTATTATATTTCCTAACCTGCTATGAACTGTTGAGATGTACTGTACTCGCTCATGTCCTGACTGGACCTGTTGAAAATATTACAGAGGACGAGGAGGAGGCCTGTGTGGATACCTTCTACGGGGAAGCCCTAGACGACACTTACGAGCTGGACTCTCAGGAGGACCCAGCTCTAGCTGAGGACATCACCCCAATTACCTAGACTAGCTTAGTTAGGCCTTATCTTATTTTTATGTTGTCATGAGACTGTTTAGGTAGACTTTACTTCTGTTCAGAGATTCTGAGTTGTATATATTCTTTCATATCCTGTAGCTGAGTTTTACTCTGGATTATTGCGGGGATGTTATCTTAGACTACTTTATCATCTGTATTTCCTTGAGTTCTATATCATATCGTGCTATCTCTTCCTTAGTTGTGATTGAGTTTATTTACTGTTATGTCACCCCCATTCGGGGAGTATAAACTGTTTAGTATATTATTGTTAGATGTATGTTGACCTAGGACAGCATTCTACCGCTGACACTGCGGCGTAGGCTGGACATACCCATGTCTCGTGCCCTTACTCTAGGGTGCGGGTTGTGACAGAAATGCATAAACTCTTAGTTTCTTCCTACTTCAATGTTGCATTAGTTTGCTAATATGTAATGTCAAATTAATCTATGTTGTTTAGTAAAAATTTATGATCCTTGAAGTTAATGGATAACATTCTTTTCCAAATGTATGAAGAGATCGTAATTGTATTTATCTAGCACTTTCAACTATAAAAAATAATCTTTACTTGATAAGTTTTTATGGCAGTTACAAGTGGAATCCTTTGTTATTTGTAACTTAGAATTCAGTCAGAGATGGGGTATGTACCTGAGAATTGTGATTTCTAAGCAATTATTTTCAGTTCACTTATGTATAGTGTTATATACTAAATAAATACATGATACTTTAGTCTTCAGTGTCCAGTCCCTACTTCTGAGCTCCGATACTTGCTATTGCTTTTAATATCTTTTGTTTTGAGCTCTGATGTATACATGTTTTTATGGTCATGAAATGATTAAATGCTGTTGTAGCTTAAAAAATAGCTCTGCCATATTTTTGTTGCAGGAAAGGATGAAGCAAAGACCTCAAGGACTAGACTAAGGTCATCAAAAGTTAAAGCTCAGGTATACAGACTGTTACAATATAATATATTACATTTGTATCCTTTGTTTTACTCCAAAACTTTCATGTTGTCCTATGATACTTTATTTGTATCCTCTATTTTACTCCAAAATTTTTGTAGTTGCACTTTTTATCTTGCTAAGTAGAGTTACATGTCTAAATCATGGCTAACATGTTATATTAATCTGTGTAGGCACTTCTATTCTAATCCAATCCAAAATGGATAAATCGTAGATGTCAAAGGATAGAATGTGTAGGGAATATGAGGAAGGAGTAGAAGAATTTCTTGACTTTACAAAACTCCATTCAACTAATCCTAATTCTATTAGATGTCCATGCAAAAAATGTGGGAATCTGACATTTCAAACGTTGGGGCACGTAAGAAAACATTTGTTTAGGAGGGGTATAGATCGAAGTTATATAGTATGGGTTTGGCATGGTGAGAAACATGAAAAGATAGGATCGTCAAGCTTTGAAACATATGCTGATGAAACACATGACTATGAAGATGACTCCTTTGAAGATACTGCAGATGTTGTAAAAATGGTTAATGCTGCATATGGACATGTTTCTGGTTACCGCAAGTCATTTATTTATCTATTCGAAGATGTTGAAAAGCCTCTGTATCCTGGTTGTTCAAAGTATACAAAACTATCAGGATTGAGAGATTGTATAACATTAAAGGAAGATTTGGGTGGTCTGATAGTAGCTTTTCAGAGTTGTTGAAAAATTTTCATGATATGTTCCCAACACAAAATAAAATACCTTCATCAATGTACGAGGCTAAGAAGATGATGATAGCTCTGGGTTTAGAATATGAGAAGATACATGATTGTCCCAATTATTACATACTTTATAGAAAGGAATATAGCGATTTATTGGATTGTCCCACTTGTGGAACATCAAGATGTAAGAAGGCAACTGATGATCCTCATCAAGTTTTTAGTAAAAAAAGTTCCTGCCAAACTTCTGTGGTATTTTTCTCCCATTCTCTGGTTTTAAACGAATGTTTCAATCCTCAAAGACACCAAAGGACTTAACTTGGCATGCTGATGAAAGAGTAGTTGACGGCAAACTTGTCATTATGCAGACTCCGCATCATGGAAGCTAGTTGACCACAAGTGGCCGAATTTTACGAAAGAACCTAGAAACCTTCGATTAGCTCTTTCAGCTGATGTCATAAATCCACATAAGTCCCTTAGTAGTAGGTACTGTTGTTAGCCAGTTATATTGGTTACATATAATCTTACGCCGTGGTTGTGCATGAAAAGAAAATTCATGATGTTGTCGCTATTAATATCAGGTCCAAATCAGCCGGGCAATAATATTGATGTTTATTTAGCACCATCAGTTGAGGACTTGAAACTTTTATGGGAAGATGGAGTTGATGCTTATGATGCAAAAAAAGAGAGTTCTTTACTTTAAAGGCCATATTGTTGTGGACTATCAACGATTTTTCTACATATGGAAATCTGTCTGTTGCACTACCAAGGGGTATTATGCTTACCCCATATGCGGGGAAGATACTTATGCGCCTGGACTGAAACCTAGTGGTAAAAATGTGTGTACTGGTACAAGGAGGTTTCTCCTACGACATCATCCGTATCGCACTCAAAAGAATGTTTTCAATGGTAAGCAGGAATTTGGTGTCCTCCAACACCGTTGAGCAAAAAAGAGATATTAGACGAGGTTGATAAAATTTTGAACTCATGGGAAAGAAACATGCAAAGTGCAAAGCATTACAGTTAGGTGAAAGAAGATGGATGAAGAAGAAGTCAATTTTCTTTACAGACTATTGGGAACACTTGCATATCCGCCACACACTCGACGTTATGCACATCAAAAAAATGTTTATGAGAGCATATATGGTACATTGCTTAACATTCCTGGAAAGACAGGATGGTGTCAATGTTCATCTTGATCTTGTGGACGAGGGTCTAAGGACTGAATTAAAACCAGATTTTGAAAAGAAACGAACTTATTTGCCGGCGTGCTTGTTATACATTGATGAAGGATGAGAAAAAATATTTTGTCAAATATTGGAAGACGTGAAGGTTCCTGAAGGTTACTCTTCTAATATCAAAAATCTTGTCTCAATGCAAGATGTGAAGCCTTATGGTCTGAAATCCCATGATTGTCATGCACTAATGCAACAACTACTAACCGTGGCAATCCGTTCAATTTTGCCTAAGCCGGTTAGAGTTTGTATTTTGCTTCTTCTTCAATGCAATTTGCAAGAAAGTGGTAGATGTGAATAAGCTAAACAATATTCAAAATGATCTCGTGGTCAATTCAGCACGTTAGAAAAGTACTTCTACCGTCTTTCGTTGACATTATGGTCCATTTAACTCTCGATCTTGTTGCACAAGTCAGGATATGTGGACTTATTTTTCTGACAGATGTACCATTTGAAAGGTGCATGAAATCCTTGAAGGTTTATGTGCCCAATCATAACCGTCCCGAAGGATGCATTGTAGAATGTTACATTGCAGAAGAAGCAATAGAATTTTGTAGCGAGTATCTATCATATGTTGAGGCAGTAGGAAATCCACTTGCAAGGAAGGGCAACATTAAAGATGGCAACCTTTGCCTGGAGGTCACAATTTTGCAATTGATCGTGAAGAATGGCAACAAGCCCATTTATATGTTTTAGAGAATACAGATAAAATTCAACCTTATATTGAGTAAGCATCTTTATCATGAATTTTCTATTTATTCATTGTATGAAAATTGTTAGAAAATTGTATGATTATGTTTGTTATGATGTCTTGACAGTGAGCATATGGAGTGCTACAATCACAACATCCCCTTAAATCTAAAACTAAAAATTGGTTGCAGGACAAACACAATCAAATATTTATCCAATGGTTACATGAGAAGGTAGAAGTTGTAGCAATATTATTGTAGTTATATTTTAACTTATTCAGATGCTAAGTTTGATTTTAATAAATCTAAACTTCGCAGGTTGGCGTTAATTTAATGAAAAATAAGACATTTCACAAACTGTGAAGTGGATAGCACAAGGGCCTAGCCACTATGTGCTTAAATGTTCTAGCTACGTTATTAATGGTGTCGCTATCACACGAAGGGTCGCGACAACGCTCGAGTTACCTAAAATAATGGAGTTAGTCTTGTAGCTACGATAATAGATTACAAGTTCGAAAGATAAGAATCCTATAGTAGGGGACATGTGTTTCTATGTAGTTATCACAGAAATATGGGAGCTTGATTATCACAGTTTCAACATTCCAGTATTTAAGTGCGACTGGGTCGATAGTAAGGGTGTTAAGGTTGATGAACTTGGTTTCACGTTGGTCGACCTTAATCGAGTTGGGTACAAATCAGATTCTTCTATTTTACTTCACAGGCCAAGCAAGTATTTTATGTAAAAGACCAACTTGATCCTCAATGTTCTGTTGTTTTGTCCTTGGTTCAAAAAGACTATATGCACAAAAAGATGATGAAGACCTGGATAATACAATGGAACATCATCCCTTTGCTAATGCATCGATGAATACTGATATATTATTAGGGGTATAAAATGGACAAAGTATTCCGTTGTCCGTACGTGTCCGGCTCGATAAATGGTTCAACGCAGGCCGTCCGATTGATTAACGAACAAAACTTGGACATATTTTTTGGTCCGTTTAAAAATCGGACACGGACACGGTCATATCCATGTCCAGTCCGAATTTGTCCGCGGACCGTCCAATAGTGGAAACTCATTTTGGTTTTGCATCAATTATGTCATATCATTTTGGTTTTGCATCAATTTATTGTTGTTCGGTCGCATTTTCATTAACCATTTACCATTGTTTGTTGTATTCTATAACCTTCTTATATTTTCTTTCAACTTGATTTTTTTAGCTACTATCAAGTAATCTTGATAAAATAATAGCTTTTGATAATATATTAATTTGTCCGCGGACCGTTCGATTGAATTAACGAACAATGGTTGTCCGTGTCCGTCCGGCCCAAATTCGAACAGTGGACTGTCCGTGTCCGTCGAACTCATTTTTATTTTCGGACCGAACACGGACAGTGGACTGTCCGTGTCCGTCCGACCTGTTTACACCCCTATATATTATTTGATGCTGGAGATGACGATAATATGTGTTATAAAAAGTTGGTTGTGAAGGGGATTAGGTTGATAAGTAAATGTTGGACAAAAGTTTCTTATCATATGTGACCTTAATGAATTCTATTTTTTGAACTCATACGATTACTTCAGCCTATTTTTACTGATACTATCCACTTATTTTGTTTCACATATATTGTAAAATCTCCTCTACTTATTTTTTGAGTTATGCATATTATTTTATAGCCTTTTTTCGGCCACCTTGCATACATCAAGAATGCCTAATATGACACCTTCTAATAATAACAAAAAGAGGACTTCAAAAGTGGTAGGCATCATATTATGTGTTTGTTTTTGGCAAGTGATGTTTATCAAAAGAGGTATGCATCATATTTTTGTTTGTGTAAGTGCTGTTCCTGAGACATATATACGGGATTCTGATACAATATATGGGAATCAACTGGGCTTTTGTTTCAGTAAGTTTTGTTTGGATAAGTGCTGTTCCCGTTTGGGTAAGTGTTGTTCCTGAGACATATATATGGGATTCTGACACAATATATACATCATATTTTTGTTTTGATAAGTTTTGTTTGGGTAAGTGTTGTTCATGTTTCAGTAATTTGGATTACTTCGGTATCAACTGGACTTTTAATTATTTCTGGACTTTGGTATCAACTGGATACTTTGGTATCATCTGGATACTTTGGTATCAACTGGACTTTCCATGTACCATGTTATAGCCTATGTTAAGTTAGCTATTGCGTTTTCAATTTTTTATTACATTAATAAGTTGATCTAAGTAATCTGCAAACTACACATATAGGTTATTGTACATTCGTTTGAAGGAGCTAAACCATGTCGAGGATGTTTGCTTCATTAATCCGAGACTAATCTCCTCGTCTTGTTTGAAAGACATTCTTGGAATGCGGGATGCAAGGGCACGACATATTTGTAATAGTTTGATATCTCAAAAAGAAAGTCGACTTGTTTTCTTGCCATAAAACCTAGGTAGTATATTTTCTTACTTATTCCTCTTCTACAAGTTCTTACTAACTCGATAACTTGTATATATCTTGGTGCTATATGTGTTACAGATACATTGGGTTTTGGTTGTTATTGACCTGCCACTAATGAGAGCATATTATCTGGATTCTTTGAGGAGTTACATCCAAGACAATCTTAAGTACATTGTAACAAGGTATGCATCAATATTTGTATCATATTTTAGGAACACAACTACAGTTAAGGTACTAATTAGATGATTCAATAATGACTATTAATATTATCCACTTTAATTTGCATATAGTGGACTTTGAATGTTTCATGCTCAAATGGAAAATCAAGTCAAAATTTTTAAATTGAACTGGATAACAATTAATGTACAAAATATTTCTCTCATGTAAATGTAAAAAAAATAAATACAAGTTTGTAAGGACTTTGCTTACTTTTCTATGATTAGGCGCCAAAACAAGCCGGCTCTGTGGAATGTGGGTACTACGTGATGAGATTTATGAAGGAGATCACATCTGATCGAACCATACTTAATCCAAAGGTGATGTTTTCTTAATCGACATGTATATTTAGAATATAAATATATCATGACAGTAACAATTTCATTTTTTCTTCCTATTTACAAATAGTATAAAAAAAAGACTACAATTTCGAAAAAATAATAAAGTTCGTACAGAGTGGACGGAACATGTTTTGCAGTTCCTTAACTAACAAATCGTCGCAAGTAATTTTAGACTTTATATAGTAAATATATGCATTTATTTGTGTGCTAGACCATTTAATTTTAGACTTTTATAACTAATACTGGACTTTTACTGAGATCCTCTCCTCTGCTAACTTGCCTGATATATACTGAACCTATCTGCCAATAGCCATTAATGTACTCTCCCCTTTTCCTTTGGTTCTCAAGTAACTAACTGTATGCATTGATCACAGTTATAAAAGCAGGTTATAACTCTGATACTCAAGCTTGAGCTTGAGATTAAAATTCTGATACTCAAGCTTGGGCTTAAAACTCTGTTAGTCAATCTAAAATGATAGTTCTTGAAGAAATTTTGGATAACATTTTTCATTGATTATTTGATTGCTTGCGCATATATGTGAAAGTTGAATTCCAGTATGCAATATTTTTGTTTGAGCAAGGTGGCATGACTCTGAAAGTGGACTATCACGTCCTTAAGAAGCATGTTCTAAAGTGAGATAAGCGATTTCTTTGTTGTTGTAACCTGCATATTAGAATATGCATATCTTGGTCAGTTGTCTGATTCTGTAAAAGCAATGTTTACAAATATTTATAACAAAATATATGGTTTTGATTTATAGTTTCAGTATGGTAATAAAGTCAAACTGTTTTGCATTAAATGTTTTGCATAATTATCAATTCAGTATAACATAATCCAAGGGGTTTGTTTCCTATCAATTGAATGCAAATGTTTTTCATTAAATGTTACTCCATGACTATTTGTTGGTCATCTTATCGAAGATTTTTTTCTCTTCAGTGCTTCCTGATGAAAGTTTATACAATGATAACTTTCTTATGTATAACATATAGTCAATTAAATGTAAGTTAGCGATGTTGCTTTAATGCCAATCCTAATAACTTATTGTGTTGGTTATTTTGTGTGCTATTTTTGTTTTGACTAAGTTGAGTGTAATTTTACTAGGATAAAAGAGCTCTATAAAAGCGATTCCTTCAGAAATTTTGTTAAACACCATCACTTGAGCTGCATGTTAGGAAAGTTTTGTTTGGACTTGTGTGTCATTTCACTATGAAGGAAGAGCTCTTATAAAATTGATTCCTTCAGGAAATACCAGCCAGTTGAGCTACATGTTTGGGAATGTGGTATATAGTTTAATGGTCTACACTTTTTCAGGTTGGCATAGACATTTGCAATTTTCCCAATAACATACAGTTATTGTTATTGTTTAATTGTTCTATGTCCAATTTGATACCTGTTTGTATCGAGACATTTCCAGGATACCTGTATGCATCTTTACCCATATAAATTTCCCGTACAGCAAACTGAACCGATATCTAATCATCAATAAGAAACTTTACATGATTGATAATTTAGCTAGCCTTAAGATTCTTTACATGATTGATACATGTTTATGTTATAGTTTCAGTATTGCTAGCCTTCAGATTCTTGTCAAGTGATTCAAATTCTCTCGAGTTCTTGTGTGTGCAGCAATAAAGTCAAATTGTATTGATAATTCTATAGTAGTGAGTTAAATATCTATATAAGAACATGTAGGAAAGTATATTGATAATTTGTGTTCTTGTTCTTTCAGGATCTTGCTGAAAAATGAAGGTGCATGCATACTGTTAATAGGGGAATGTTGTGGATATGGGAGGGATGTGCTCCGGTATGGTTTGCTACTTTTTTGGTTTTTTTGTCTGGTTGGATTATGTTTTGTGGCGACCATTGATGGATGTTTAAGTGGTATGGAAACAACAGATGTGGATATGTGTAATTTATGGTTGGATTATGTTGTGGTTGGACAAGTGATGAATACATGTGGTATGATGTGTATTAGAAGTTTTTGTTGTATGAACAATACAGTTTGTTAATATAAAATTTGGATTTTATAGTAATTTGATGTGTATAGCTTCTGGATTAATATTATGTGTGTTTGATTAATTATATAATTCTTGACGGAATTTTGGCAAGCTTCGCTTGACGGTAATTTGGATAGCTTCTCTTGACGGTTGTCAAACGTCAATTTTAATTCAAATCATGCTGCATAATAGCCGTGAATTCATGCTTTTCATGACGGGTTTTTTCCGTCAAAAGAAATGCTTTTTTTGACGGCTAAAGGCCATCATCGAGGCCAGAGTCAAGAAAAGTTTTTGCCTACGTTGATGGTTTCTAAAAACTGCTATCTTGACGGCTAAAATCAGTCAAGAAAATTACTTCATATGACGGCCAAAACCTGTCAAAAAAGCCCTTCCAGGGACCGTCAAGAAAATGGCTTTTCTTGACTCTGGCCTACTTGACGGATCCGCAACTGTCAAGATACCATTTCTTGACAGGGAATACCCGTCATGAAAAGCCTTTTTTCTTGTAGTGGACCTTGAAATAACTGATGTTAGGAGTTCTATTAAACCATAATTCATAAGAGTCTTTTTAGAGATAGGTCTAATAAGAACTCTATTCAGAAAATGGCATGCTGTATTGACAGCTTCTGCCCAAAAATATTTTGGAAGAGTATGCTGGTTAACCATAACTCTGGCCATATCGCCAAGAGTTCTATTCTTCCTCTCCACAACGCCATTCTGTTAAGGAGTTCTGGGGCAAGAGAATTCATGTGATAGTCCATTTGAATCATAAAAAGATTTAAACTCATGGTTATTGAATTCTCCTCCATGATCACTTCGTATCCGAGTAATCATGAATCCTATCTCATTTTGTACCTTTTTACAAAAAGATACAGATTTCGAAAATGCCTTATTTTTATTTACAAGAAAGTAAACCCAAGTATATCGTGAATAGTCATCAACTATCACGTAAGCGTATAGCTTACCACCAAGACTGGCGACTCTACTTGGTCCAAATAAGTCCATCTGTAATAATTACAAAGGTCTAGAGGTACTTACAATGTTTATTGATTTGAAAGATGATCTAGATGCCTTATTTTTTTTAAATTCGACACAGACTATATCTTTTTTGAAAGTGATATCCGGTAAGCCTTTACCAGTTTTTTGGTGGACAATCTTGCAATAGTGTTCATGTTCGCATGTCTAAGATGCATATACCATACCCAGCTTTTGTCTTAAGTTGTGAACAGACACTTCCCTGTACTGCTAGTCTTTCTGACAGATATAGTACATATATGTTGTCCTCTCTAACTACCAGAATAAGCCGTTTTAGCGACGCCTAAAGACGTCGCTAAAATGACAAATTACGTCGCTAAAAATATTTACGACGCAATTATCGACGTTTTGGACTTGTCGCGGAAACGTAAGTCGCTGATCTTTAAAACGTTGCCGATTCTTAACAAAATTAATTCCATAACCATGATCTCAGTTGACTAATACTTAATAGGTTATGTTTTAATTCTGTTACTAAACATACATCTTTAATAATGGATGAGGGAGAAGTACCTATGTCGCCAATTCCAATAATATGCCCTTTAAGGTTGTTCCCAAAGGATATATAACCTTTTTTCTTCATCGATAGATTTGTAAACATGTGTTATCACCTGTCATGTGCCTGGAGCAACCACTATCGAGAATCCACTTGCTTCTAGTGGGATGAGAAAAGTCCACCTACAACACAAATTGAGATGTAACCTTTGTACCCACTTTCTTGATGGTCCTGATATGTTAGTTTTTGGAACCCATACATATACATTCAGATCTATTAGCTTTCTTATCTTACACTGGTGTGATATGCCTTTTATACGACAATAATGTCATGTAGCAGAAGTGTTTAGTGCTCGATGTAGTTCAAAGATCATGTATATGTTTTTTGAAGATGTGTGTTTTCTTATTGCGTGAAAAGGTATACATATATGCATGGCTTCTGGCAGTTCTAGCAGTGTTGGTCGTATTGTATTTGTGCTTGGCCTTGTGACTTGTGTTCACCTGAGCTATAGTTTTGACAAACCGTTTGCCCAGTTTAATCTCTAACTTTTTAGAGACGTGACAGACTTCATTATATTTGGCTGTGAGTGCATCTATTCTCTGAGCAGCAATATTGTACTTCTTTTCTCTAGTTCATAGAGATCGTTAAGTTTTACATTTTCTTGATTGGCTTTTTCAAGCTTTTCAAGAGTATCATGTAAGCTTAACTTTAAAAAAGTAATCTCATTTGTGTCACTAGAAGAATCTCTAATATCTTCTTATTTGAGATTGCTTTGAGAACTCAGATTGTACAAATTTTAGCTCTTTCTTAGCACTATTGTACATGTCTATCATTTTCCTCTGATCTTATAACAGATCAGTGAAAGCATCAGACAGTCCATCGAAAGTAAATTCTTCATAGAGAGGGTTCAATATTGCCTTAGCATGTAGCCATAAACCACAGGTTCACTGTGTTGCGAGGCTTCTCTTCTTCTTCAGGTCACTAGCTTCGCTTTCACAACAGATGCTAGTGTTAGCATAGTTTTTTCGAAGACCTTCTCTTGCTCGTTTGATTATGCCTACTTTCTTTTCTTATATCAGGACAATCCTTCTTGATGTGACATGTTCTTTTATG
>JANAVB010037992.1:0-64668 GCA_029216955.1 Iris pallida | reverse complement strand
CTCAAGAACACCCAAAATTCAATTCTTCATAACTTGGCCAAATCAAAACAAATCTGGATTTTCAAGGTTCTATCTTGTGTAAAATTGAATTCTCTTCCACATGGAAGCCTCAAAACAAGCAAAAATCAAAGTTTAATAGATCAAAATCAAAAAAATCTGAAAATAATTAAAACTTACATCTAGAATATGGAGACTCCAAATCATAAAATACCAAGTTCTAATGTTGTTCCACATGGCCTAATCTAGCTAATGGACAAATAAAATGTGGGCTTATTTGGTGGCAAGGTGCACTTGCCTATGGTGTTGGTGGAGGAAGGAGGAAGAAGAAGATGGAGGAATTAATGAAAATTATGGAGGAGATAGAAAGTTAGGTGGAGATTTAATGAGGGTGGGTTGTGGTAGAATGAGGGTGGAGTATAGGTTAAGGTGTTCCATGCATATTAAACCAAACCAATCCTTCTCCACAAAATAAAACCAAGCCATGTCAAACCCATCCTTCAAGGAAACCAAAATCTGTAAGTCGAGCCAAATTACAATTACAGGCCAAAATCCGAGAAATTTAAAATACAGGTCCGAAATACATGCAGGCTTTAACCAAATACGTATTCCGAAATACGAGCATTACAGATCTGGATAGAAACGCCATCTTCTTCCACTCATGCGTCAAAGGCCGCAGGCAAAAGCTTATCCTACACCAAATCACCGACGACAGCGGTACTGCTATCAAAGACCAGAGGAACATCTATGCGGCAAGACTAATTTCTACACCAAACTTTTGCTAAAGAGTTCATCGCTAAGGACTGTAGAAGAAGGAAAAGAATAAAGAAAGGTTCATGCGGCCAAGGATCCCCATGCGGCTCAGAGAGCCCATGCGGTTCAAGAGTCTATGCGGCTCGAATAATTTCATGCGGCCCAGAGAGGAGCCACGTGGCCTTCAACAGCTCTTCTTTTCGTCTTTTGCTGCATTTAATGTCCTGACGGCAGACAACTCTGACAAATATAGCGCTGACAAAAGGCGCAATAATGACTGACGTAATGGCGTGTCCCTAGGGAAGAGGAGAAAATCTTCTCACAGCTGGCAGAATCCATCTAATCCTGAGGCATGCGGCTGCGGCCGCCCATCTTCATGCGGCTGCATCCTCTATGCGGCCGCCCATCAGCATGTGGCTGCATCCTTATGCGGCCGCCCATCAGCATGCGGCTGCCCACTCCCATGCGGCTGCCCATCTTATGCGGCTGTTCATCCCCATGCGGCTGCCCATCTTCATGCGGCCATATAGCCTCATGCGGCCCACTTATCTGCGGCTCTGCCAAGATGATTGAGACACGTGGCAGTCTTATCTTTCTGGAATCATGGGTGTTAACAATTCCTAATCAGATTTGTTACAATAAGTGCCCAGATCAAATCAAATCGAGCAAATTGGACACGTGGCAGGCCATTACAAGTCGCAAATATTCATGGCAATCAACATTTATTGTCACAGAGATTTAATGCAATCACATTAATTGCTTAAATCTATTATATGCAAGATGGACGACCCAGATTAATTAACTTTCAGACCGCCGACTTTCGAGAATGGGCAATCATTGCAAAACCCTAATGATGCCCCCCTCTTATAAATAGCAAGGTGCCATTCCCTTGCAAAAGAGACAGACAGAGGAGAGAGGACCTTTTTTTTAGAGAAGAGCACCAGAGCACTTGGAGAGACAAAAGCAAGCACAGAGAGAACAAGGAGAGCATTTCTTCAACGCCAAGTAGATCTTTCCCGGAGCCAAGGCTGCATCCGATCGTCCAAGGAGTAAGGCAGAGCTGCCGTCGCTTTCCCGAACCTCTACCGTCACCCCCCAGAATCTAAAATAAACAATTGTACTTAGATTATTGTACCTAGGTTTTCGTCCCTAGGATTTCTTGTACGAGCGAGTTTGTATTGTGAAGTAAAAGTCCAGTCCTCCGATAATTGTTCTGTTCTTTTATATTTCATGCAAACACGATGGCGACTCTGCTGGGGAAAAACTTCTCCACGGCTGAGAGTTGGTGACGCAATCGGATGCAGCCAAATTTGGCTCCACACAACAGAAGATGGTCGTCGCTTCGACCAACAGGCGTTTGAAGAAATGCTCTTTGAAGAAAGCGCTGGCCCGGTCCAGAAGCGAACCCGCACAAAAAAGGCTTACAAGGAGTGGAGGCCAAAGTCATTTGCTCCTCCCCAAGCTGGACGGAGTACTCTCTGCTGCCCAAGACGGCGAAGGCGACTCTCATGCGGCCCACTTCAAGCATAGAGGACTCTGCGGTTCCCAAGTCCGGCAGAGGAAAGCACTACGATGCTGGACTTGCAGGGGAAAAGAGTAATTCTATGCGCTCCAGGAAGAAGTCGAACAAAGTACTAGCCGCAAAACAAAGACTCACGCAGCCAAGATTGCCCGCCGAATGATGACCATGCGGCCGAAACTGCCAGCCAAATGCATAACACTCATGCGGCCAGGATTTCCAGCCACATGGAGAACACCCATACGGCCAGGATTTCAGTCGCATGGAGAAGACCTATGCGGCTACGACTGCCAGCCGCATGGAGATATTGATTTCAGCCGTATGCACTGCTCCATGCGGCTCAGTCTTCGACCGCCTCTCCTTTGGTCCTGATCTCTTGTGCTCCTAAGAAGACATGTCTGACTTCTCCAGCACCACTTAGACTCTTTTTACTATGTGCCCTCACGCACTAGAGTAAAGAAGTCTAGGGCAGCACGAGCTTGGCAAGCTCGGTCTGCTGATCCGACATCTGACCATCCGAGCGTTCCATATATTATGCGGCCTCTGATGGAAAGTTGTACAGAACCACTCGAGTCCAGCCCCTGGTGGCAAACGGACATAGAGGTTCCCAAAAGTCTCCCAAAATCTAGGGAGCAAACATGGTCGCTCCGGACCCATCTGACTTGCGTGAGGCCATCATCCATAAACGAAGGAAAGAGAAGGTGCCTCGGGGTGCAAAGAGCCTCCCACGGACGTCACTGCACCCAAGTCATCGTCAACTGCTGTTGCAATAATGCGATTGTACGAGAAGACCGGTAGTTGTCTTCCAAAGACTGCAACAACCATGTTCAGAAGATGAGGCACTTCCCGTCGCCTCCTGCAACTCTGCTAAAAAAATCACCGTCGATGGGAGAGAAAGAAGACAAATGTTTCCAGCCCGAAGATTTCAACCACTATGACTAAGAGACTGTCGTCTAAGTGAGTGCCCACCACCAGAGTTTTCCAAGGTACCCGTTCAAATACGAAATCTGCTACAGTAGGAGATTCATCGTCCACATCACTGGAGGTTGCTGGAACTGGGGGTAGCACTCCTCCGAACCTCCACGATAATCCAATGTTCCAAGAAGACGAGCTGGAAGAAACAACCCTCCCATCAGATGCTGCAAATCTGACGTCCCCGAAGGCGTCCACAATTCCCAAGACGAGGCGAACTCGGAAGCTGGGGGTACTATTCCTTCTGAGTCCGAACCAGAGAAAGACATTCCCACATACCCCGATGATTTCTCATTACAGGGGTATGATTCGAAGTGTACGTCTTCCACCGTCCCTTCCACTTCTACTCATGTCAGGATGGCATTCATGACAAACGACGAACAGGACGGTCCCAGTGATCGCCAACGCATCGACACTCTGGAGGCCATACTGCGCACTTTGGTCAAATCCGTAGATGAGATCAAAGCAGTCCTCCCTACTCTGCAAGAAGGGACCTGGCTAGACAAACTTGGGCCCCGCGGTCAATACAGACTCAAACTCAGTGGCACCAAACCCGGGCAATACCCCTGAAATGTCGGCTCCTACCGCTGCAGACGAGGCCAGAGGAAAGAAGAGAGGTCCAGGAGCTCTGGGCCATGTTCCAAGCCCAAGAAAACTGCCAAGACCTCAGGATACGACAACCATATCCCGCTGCATGGAGAGATGTTCCCTTCCACCAAAGTATAAACCATTCCACATCAATCCATATGATGGAAAGACCTCCACAAGTCGATATTCACTTACTTCGAGGTCACCACCGACCATCTGCCCCATGACGATGCCATCCTTACACGATTATTTATTGGGGCATTGGAAGGGGTCGCCTTCGACTGGTACCGCAACCTGCCAGACAACTGCATCCACTCCTTCGCCAGCTTCAAGCGCATGTTCTTGGAGAAGATTCTACGAAGTAGGACAGGACGTCACAATGTCCACCCTCATGGACGTCGTTCAAGGGGAGAAAGAACTGACAAGGAACTACATCGAGCGGTTTCGCCAAACCGCCATGAAAGTGCCATCCGGTAATCCGGATTCCTCTTAATTGAAATTTGCCAAAAGAGACTGCTTCCAACAATCAGCCTCTGGATGGGTGAAAGTTAATTCAAGGACTGGAAGACGTTTATTATCAGTGCCACTAGCGCCGAAGAACGATTGAAAAAGGCTCGCCAACTGGGATTGCACATCTCAGAGGAAGAAGACAAAGGCAGGCATCCTAATGCCAACAATAACAATGGGGTAGCTCCACCAACAATTGGGACAACAAGGGCAAGCAGGCTATGGTGGTCGACACAGCACAGAAACCTGAGTCAAAACTAGCAGACAAACAATGGCCGCAAATAACCTAATCCTTCGAAGACGGCGACGTCAAGCCCATCTTGGACATGCTCATACAAGGAGACAGAATTCAGCTCCCTCCGCCAAGACGAAAACCTCGACCGACAGAAAGAGTGCCCAAAGTACTGCCATTACCACCGCTACATCCACCATGCTACACACGACTGCTACCAACTGAAACGGTACAAACATCTCATCGATTCGAACGCTCTAGCCATTGATTTCGAAGAGGTAACCGTAGCAGCCAATCTGGTGTCAGTACAATTTGGCAGTTTCCCTCCAATAGAAACTCAAGACGGTGTGGTACCCATCCCTCTGGCAACAATGGAAATTGCTAATCTTCACCTCCCAAGGATCAGGCTGCTGGTCTAGTGCCCCTTACCATATCACGGGAGGAGGTCATATGGTTCCATTCGGACCAGGTACTCGAGATGACTCAATCCACACCACCTTCCATTCGCAAGAAGAAGAATAGAAAAGTCAGGTCATGTCGTACAATCTCGGTAGATATCGAAGAAGCCATAGTTATCATCACTCGGTCTGGGCACAATCCCAACCTACGACTGATAACTCGGTTGAAGATCATCAGCCAGCTACTGCTGACGCTCCAGGACCTTCTCAGCCTCCGACGACCGACAAGCCTAGGCCGAAGGAGACTCGCTTTGACAAATCCCTCCGAAAAGAGGCACCGCAAGGGCTGGAGAGGCCCTACAACTTCGATATCTTGGCACAATTGGCCAAACACCGGCCAAATTGTCATTATACGAGCTCCTGAGACTCTCAAAGGAAGTTCGCACGGCTTTGAGCGACGCACTCCAGAATGCCGACGCCTATCTGGCTCAGGTCAACCTCACGGGAGAGAGCCCGCCTGCAGATCTCCAAGACAGCGCTTGCACGGGAGCGATGCCCAACATTGTCTTCACTCTACAGGATATGCTCATCAAAACCAACCTGCACTGTAGAAGCATGAAAAATATTAAAGAAAATGACCCATGCGGCCAGGGAACCCCATGCGGCTCAGACAGTCTATACGGCCCAGACAGTCTATGCGGCACAGAAGGACTATGTGGCTCAGGAACTATACGGTCTGAAATATTTCATGCGGCTCAGAAGACACGTGGCATAACAGCACTCCCCTTCGACCCATACTGCATTAATTACTGAGACGGCTGACAATTCTGAAAAAGTGACAGCCCTGACACAAGAGAGGTAATTATGACTCTGTCATAATGACAGACCCCAAGGGAAGAGAAAGAGATCTCTGACACAATCCCCCGAGATCCATAAAAATGCCACGTGGCCTTGCCACGTGGGCGTTCGTATGCGGCTCGAGCAACGACTCCTCATGCGGTTCAGAATGAAGCCGTCCTATGCGGCTCAGGCCGAGACAGCCTCATGCGGCTCGAGCGAAGACTTCTCATGCGGTTCAGAATGAAGCCGTCCTATGCGGCTCAGGTCGAGACAGCCTCATGCGGCTCAAGCAGAGGCCTTTCCATGCGGTTCAAGAGGACCATTTCCATGCGGTCAAGCGGATGTATTCCTATGCGGCTCGCAATGATCACCTCCATGCGGTTCAAAGGCTCGAGGAAGGGCCACTACCCAGGTAGCCCTGACACGTGGCCCTAACCTTATGCGGCCTAAAATCATATGCGGCTCAATCGTCATGCGGTTCAGATCCCCCCAGTGGCTCCTAGGACACGTGTCCTAAGCCGATCAATTTCTCAGATTTATTGCAATCAAAGATTGGGTCAAATCCCAATAATCTGGGACACGTGGCAGGAGAATAAATCAAATTTATTCACAGACATCAGAAGATCATTATGAGGAAGATTTATTCCAATCAGTATTAATTGCTGATAAGATTTGGTGTAATCTACACTCAATGGTTCAGATTCGTCACAATCAAAACGAATGGCCTAGATTGACCAATCCACAGGCCGCCGCCATCTCCAAGAGGCAATCATTGTAAACCCTAATGATGCTCCCACTATTATAAATAGTAAGGTGCCATTCCCTTATGAAATATACTGAACAGGGAGAGATACGCACATACAGAGAGACACTCCTTCCAATAATCAGAGAGAAAAATCCACAGAGATCAATCCAGAAAGAAAGAAGCCAGAAGAGCAATATGAGGAGAGCAAGAAGAGCATTTCTTTATCAACGCCAACTATCTCGTCACAAGAGCCAAGGCTGCATACCGATCGTCCAAGGAGTAAGGCAGGGCTGCCGTCGCCTTTCCGAGCCTCTATTGTCACCCTCCAGAATCAAAAATAAACAATTGTACTTAGATTGCTGTACCTAGGTTTTTGTCCCTAGGCTTTCTTTGTACAAGCGAGTTTGTAACGTGAAGTAAAAGTCCAGTCCTCCCATAAAACTGTTCTGTTCTTTTATATTTCATGGCAAACATGCATGATCTCCCGTTATACTACACTGGATACATCGATGAAGTAAAGGTGGATCGGATGCACATTGATCCTGGTTCTTCCATAAGCATCATCCCGAAGGGTCTGTTACATCATCTCCGCATTCCTATGCATCGCCTGACGCCAACAAGTACCCACCATCAGCGATTTTAATTCGGGCAGGAGCTACCTGATTGGGATTCGCTTGAAGTACCAAATTGGCGATCTTTACTCAGAAGTAACCTGTTACGTCATAGACGCAGACACTTCCTACAACATCCTCTTGGGGTGCCCTTGGATACACGATTACATGATCATGCCCTCCACTCTGCACCAGTGCTTCAAGTATGTCGACAAACACGGCTTCATGAGGACAGAATTTGTCGACATCGATCCCTTCAAAGGGATCGAATCCTACTACTCAGACTCCTGCCTATACAAAAAGTCGAAGAGGCACCTTGGTGAAGGAGATGTGCAAGCTCGTACTGAGACAACCATAGGATCAGAAGAACCTCTAACGATCCACCTCCAAGTTCGCAAACCTGGCAAGTTCGTACCCCTTACAGCCACTCTGCGTAAAGACGCAATCAGCCTCTCGGCACAAGAAGAGTAAATGATAATCTAGCTGCCAAGGTCTGGCCAAGTGCCAAGACCCACAACGGAGCCACTGACAATCAGACTTCCAAGAGTCGGCCAGCCACAAATGGAGAAGCTCAACCCCTCTGACAAGCCAATGATGATACGCCTTCCCGGGAAGAATCGTCACTTCGATGCAAAGTCTGAGGCATCTAGCGAGCCAACAACTCCCCGCCCAACATCGAGTACCAAACTGGGGGTCGCTAGTTTGCCAACGACTCCACGCTCGGCTCCACCAGCAGAACCCCTGACGATTAAGCTGCCCAGGTCATCCTCTCAGTCTTCATTTATACTGGGGGTGGCCGAAGAAGAACCGGAGCTAGCCAAGTATGTGGCTGTCTACACTGATGTTCCCTCCGCAGATGATGTAATCCTAGAAAAGATACCTTACTTCATCAATAAAGGGCTATCTTTGAACTACCTCGAGCTTAATAAGCTTTGTATAATGTATGCTATAGAACACGGTATAGGCACTCACCTACACACACAGGTGACAAATATGTACACCGCAAACCAGCTTACTCCAGTGGAAGATGCTTACCGCATAATCGAGAGAGGGGACCATCCAATCATCTTCGGTCGAAAGAACGACCCACAACCCTTCACCATAGAGAAGGTCGATCTTGAATCAGATGCGGAAGACTGTCTTTGTATCTTTATAGCCCCCAATCCAAATATCTCTTGCAAAAATAGGGGTATGATCTGGAGACTACGACAGGCTTGAACTACGGCACTGGACGATGATTACCTTTAAAGCCACCAGTCCCGGTTGGCAAACCACGTGACTACTACAGCAAGACCCGATGTGGATTAGGGTATGTTACGCCCACAACAACCCCTGAAAGTTCAGATGAGGAATGCGACTGGCATTCACATTCAACTGGGTCACCAACTTCTGATTCAGATACCAGCATCGGAGACGTATTCAGACAAGTCCTGTCAGTCAACATGGCATTCGCCGACGCTTACGAAAAAGATGAAGACATTCCTAAAATCCTCGAGTTAGAGCCGTAGGCCCAACAGCTAGATGCACAATGGGAAAAGCGACTCGAATAGAGAGAGCCTCCAACTGAAGATGAGGTCATACAAGTGGATCTAGGCAGTGACTCTTCTCCAAAATCAATCTATGTTAGCAAAAGCCTGACAAACGAAGAGCGATAATCGCTACTGGAACTCGTCAAAGAATACATTGATGTGTTCGCCTGGAGCTATGAAGACATGCCAGGACTAAACCTCGAGGTTGCCCTTCACAAGCTCAACATTCGGCCAGATGCAAAGTCGGTCAAACAACAACAACGACGCTTCCGCCCAGGCATCATGGATGCGATCGAAGCCGAAGTCAACAAACTGATAGCCAGCGACTTCATTCGTGAAGAACAACATCCGGACTGGGTCGCCAACATAGTACCGATCCTCAAGAAGAATGGAAAGATTCAAATCTGCATCGACTTCCGCAATCTGAACGAGACATGTCCCAAAGATGAATTCCCCCTCCCTATTACAGACATCATGATCGACAACATATGCGGTTTCGAACGTATTTCATTCGTGGATGGCTTTTCGGGGTACAACTAAATCAAGATGTCTCCTGACGATGAAAAGCATACATCATTCCGAACACCGATTGGCACATACTGCTACATAGTCATGCCTTTCGGTTTAAAGAATGCTGGCGCCACATATCAAAGAGCTATGAGTATCATTTTCAGGGATCACCTGCGCAAGACTGTGGAGTGCTATGTTGATGACATCGCCGTCAAGAGTTGCTGTAAGGGTGACCACCTCCAGGATCTGAGGACGGTATTCGATTTGATGCGAGCACATAACCTGAAGATGAATCCCACAAAATCTTTCTTGGGCGTATCCAGCGGAAAGTTCTTGGGTTTTATCATCACCGCCCAGGGTATCACGTAGACCCTGAGAAGACAAAGGCAATCATGGATATGGGTCCCCGAGAAATCTCGAGAACTTCGAGGCCTCCAAGGGAGGTTAGCTTACATCAGGAGGTTCATTTCAACCTCTCCGGGCGTTGTCAGCCATTCACCTATCTCATGAAGAAGGGCATCTCATTCGTATGGGACAAAGAATGTCAGCGTGCCTACGACAGCATCAAAGAATATTTGTCGAACCCTCTAGTCCTGGTTGCCTCGGTTGTGGAAAACCATTTCTGCTCTATGTACGAGCAATGGAGCATTCCCTCGGCGCTCTGCTAGCACAAAACAATGATGCAGGCCATGAACAAGCTATATATACCTCAGTTGAATGATGATCGGGCCAGAGCACCGATATATCGCTGTGGAGAAGGAATGCCTCGCCCTGGTGTTCGCCATTCAAAAGACACGATACTATGTCACAGGACAAACCATATATGTGATCTCACGAGTCAACCCTCTCAGGGTCCTCATGACTAAGCCAGGGGCACTCAGCTCTGCCTCGCTACATGGGCAATATTACTGTTCCCCTACCATATGATCTTTGTCCCACAAAAGGCTGTTAAAGTCAAGCCATGGCAGACTTTTTGGCAGCCCACCCAGGCTCGGAGTCGTTCAGAATATATGATAGAATCCTAGATGAGGTTGCCGACTCGCATGTAACCTCTCACGATGATATATGGCGAATGTTCTTCGACGGTGCCTCAAGGACCAGACCTAAAGCAACATCGTCGTCGGAGTCGAGATGGTGCTGGTTTTTCCTTCTGGATTGGTGATCAATCGCGCTTACACCCTCACAGAATCCTGCTCTAACAATATGGCCGAGTACAACGCTTTGGTCATTGGCCTCCAACTTGCAAGAGAGCTGGGGTGGAATATCTTGAAGCATACGGCGATTCGCAGTTAATCGTCAATCAGATCCGGGGTTCGTACGAAGTCGTCATGAAGACATGATCTCCTATCACCAAATAGCGATCGACATCATCTCATCGTTCGAGGGGTTCTTTATCGAACACGTTTCCAGACTCTGAAATATCGAAGCCGATGCCTTAGCAGGTCTTGTTGCTTCCCTACAGTGCCAAATCATACTCATCAATCGGTGGATGTGATAGGCCATGAACTGGTCTGTCCCAAGAACAATGTTCAATTCGTGGTGAGTTATTCCTCTCAGACGATCGACGAAGTCCCAGACTAGAGACAACCATTCATTGACTTCGTAGTTTACGACATCCTGCCCGAGAACCTAAAAGAGGCTACCTCTATCAGAAGGCGTTATCTCAGATTCTTCTACGATACGGAGATGAAAATGCTGTATCGTCGATCCTACGATGGATTATTGCTTCGATGTCTGTCAAACACAGAAGCCAAAGAAGCCGTACGCGAAGCTCATGATGGTGTCTGTGGGCCCATCAGCCTGGCCCAAAATTGTAAGACCATCTTGGCCGAATGGGCTACTACTGGCCCACGATGGTTGTATATGCGATACTATACAAGAAAGTGCAAAGCTTGCCAAGTCCACGCGGACTTTATCCACCAACCATCCGAATTCTTACATCCGACGGTAGCATCCTAGCCATTTGAAGCATGGGGAATGGATATTATCGGTCCGATTACTCCACCTTCTTCCCGAAGACATCGCTTCATACTCGCAATCACAGATTACTTCTCCAAATGGGCGGAAGCTGTCTCGCTTGCAGAATTCAAAACTTCAAACATGATCAGCTTCCTCAAGCATCACGTCATCTATCGCTTTAGACTGCCCCGAAGGATCATCTACGATAATGGTCCACAGTTCGTAAACCACGCCTTCTTTCGGTTCTGCGACAAGCACCGCATCCAGAATATTGCTTCAATGCCATACAACCCAGTAGTGAATGGGTTGGCAGAAGCATTCAATAAAACCATCATCAAGTTACTCAAGAAGTTCGTATCCTCCAATAAGCGTGACTGGAACGAGAAGCTTGGTGAATGCTTATGGGCGTACCGTACCACAGTCCGAACAGCCACAGGGAATACACCATTCTTCCTGGTGTACGAAAGTGAGGCAGTTCTCCCATTGGAGACTCAAATACCCTCGCTCCGCGTTGCTCTCACTTACCAATTGACGACGGATGATAACTACCATCGCCGACTACAAGAGTTGGAGGCCTTAGATGAAAAGTGCCTCTTGGCTCAGCAACGAATCGAGCTTTACCAAGCACGCATCTCCGGAGCCTTCAACAAGAAGGTTAAAATCAGAACATTCCAAGTGGGCGATCTCGTTCTGGCAGTTCGGAGGCCGATGGTTATGACTCACAAAACCGCCAGCAAATTCCAACCAAAATGGGAAGGTCCATTTATCATTGAGGCCGTATTCTCCAACGGTGCATACCGCCTCGCAAAACAAAACGGAGATTTGCTCATGCTGCCCGTCAACGGCAAATTCCTGAAGAAATATTATGTCTAAACGATATTTTCCAGATTACCGAGTCATGTACCTGCCGGTACCGCTGAACTCATATTCACAAAAATCCCAGATTATTGAGTTATGTACCCGCTGGTGTCCCTGAACTCACATTTTCAAATTCCAGATTATTGAGTTATGTACCCGCTGGTGCCGCTGAACTCACATCCACAACACTCCAGATTATTGAGTCATGTACCTGCCGGTACCGCTGAACTCACATTCCAACTCTCCCAGATTATCGAGTTATGTACCCGCAGTTGCCTCTGAACTCACATTTCGGTCACTCTTTTAGGTAGTAAGTCATGTATGATCATACCTCTGAACTTATTTCTCTGAAAGAGCTCCTCCCTCATGATCCACTACCCGCGCTCTCTGTGCACAAAAAGGGTAACGGATCCACAAAATTTCCAAAACGACCACGTCGATGTTACCTCTGAGTCGTTTCACTTCCGCCAAAAATAAATCACCCCTCTACATAGAACTTCCATGTCCTCATTACCTCTGAGTCATTTTATGTATCCCTTCATGGAGCCCACTCCTGCCATGTCCTTATTACCTCTGAGTGGAAAGTCTCCATTGAAGAAATCCTCATGTTTACAATATCCTTATTACCTCTGAGTAATATGTTGGTCCTCCCTCAACTTATTATCTGTACCAAAAAAACCCCAGGGTACGCCAAGGATAATAGGTCCACAAATATCCTCCGTTGAGTCCACTCCTGCCATGTCCTTATTACCTCTGAGTAGGAAGACTCCACGGTAAAATTCTCATGCTTGCCATGTCCTCATTACATCTGAGTAAGTATGTTGGTTCTCTCTCGTCTTATTATCTGTATCCTAAGCCAGGGTATGCAATGATAATAGGCCCACAAATGTCCTCTGTTGACCACAAATATCCTCCGTTGAGTCCACTCCTACCATGTCCTCATTACCCTGAGTAGGAAGACTCCGCGGTAAAACCTCCATACTTGCCATGTCCTCATTACCTCTGAGTAAATATGTTGGTTCCCTTTCATTCTATTATCCATATCCTATGCCAGGGTACACCAAGGATAATAGGCCCACAAATGTCCTTTGCTAAGTTTCTTAGTACAGGCCCATCATTCCTCATCATGCCCCGGGAGCCCAGCTGCTCCATGGCATTCTCTCTCCCGATACCTGGAACGTCCATGATCACCTTACCGTGGAATTGTTCTAGGTATTCCCATCAAACTTGTTATCCGTACCTAAAACCAAGGTATGCCAAGGGTAACAGGTCCACAAACAAGCCCTCCCATGCGGGATAAACACCACAAACACAATAGGCAGTACAAATAAAGAATAGAATAAAGCAAGCTCTTTTATTTGGAAGGCAAAAAGTACTATATTTTCTAGGGATAATGTCTCATTTAAAGAAAGAAAAAGAACAAAAATAAAAGGGAGAAAAAGGCCGTCTATGGTTCGGCATTACATAGTTCCAGGAGACGGTTCTCACCAAGGTGGTCCCCTGATCAAGCCGTTGTTTAGCTCGACGCTCCGCTTCCTGGGACAAATGCTCTGCATTATCCAAGTCCATGTGTGCCTGCCAGTCGTCCTCTAACTTCTTCAGGGTAATTTCCAGATCAGCCGAAGCTCGATTCACTCTGTCAGCCTCCTGGATAATTAGCCCCCTTTCGGTGCGGACAGCCTCAAGCTCAGACTCCAGGAAAGCTAACTTTCTCTGAAGCTCAAGGATCTGCTCCCGCGTGTCAATGATCCTACGGGAGGCAGTCGTTTCCCGAGCCATAACATCTTCACTCTCGCGGCTCAACTTATCATATCGATCAGACAGATCACGGAGGTCCTTCAGTATGGCCGGCCTGGCCTTATCCCGATCAGCCCTTACCTCCTCTACAGCAGCTGTGAGGAAACCGTGCTCCTGATCTATAGCAGCAGATAGATCAGCCTGCCGCAGCACCTGAAGCTGTTCCACCAGCTGATCAGCCTCTAGCAATTTTGCCTCCAGAAGCACGACTACTCTGCCCTACCGGAAAGAGTCTTAAGGATATCAATATGACCCTGGGCGCATTGTCGAGCTAAGACAAAAGAGGTCCATCTTTCCACAGCAGCCGCTACCCCCTTCAAGTAACGATAAAAGCTGTCAACCACGTCCTGTAACGCTTCGTCCAGAACCTCTGTAGAGGACGGCGTCAAAGGAAGCGTGGCCGGCAACGTCGAAGGAGGTGCGCTAGAACTTACCACCAAGGGGACAAATTCCGAGAGGAACGATGCGCGGATAGCGGCTAACTCTTCCTCCGCCACTCAAAAAGCCTAGACACTTGGCAGGGCAATGAGGTCGACTCTCGGAGCTGCCTGAGTAGAAGAAGGCGCAAGGACCATTGTCCCCTACCCCGGCTGTCCCACCATTTAACTTTCCGAACTCGAGACAGCGGGAGGCCCCTTAAGACGAACCGGAAGGAGAGGAGGTATGCTCCTCTCCGTCAATGCCCCTTCAGCAGAGCCTGTCTCAACAATGTCCATCATCGGCACTGGAGAGGCAGGACCTGTATGTCCAGAGGAACCATCAATCGACGTAACCTGAAGGATGTGATAATAGAGCAGATAGGCCTCCTCGTAAGTTAAAATTCTGCTTATCTTACCAGTGGAGGAGCATGGAGGTTGTAACTCGCTCGCAGCTGACGTGGTCTCCTCACCCGCGACCTCCAAGTTAAATTTTGCTGGCTCATCTGTCCCAGCCACCCCAGAGGAAGGTACAACTCGATCAGCATCATCTTGATAAAATTCCGTAATTTCGGGGACAGGTCCATGGAACCCCCGTCATCTTGAGTCATGACCTCGGCAACTTGAGATTCCTCTTCTTCTGACATCTACGGGAGGGAAGGAAAATGATTAAAGATCAAAACTGGAGGAAACGAAGAACTGAATAAAAATGGTAGTAATTCGCTTTACCTCCGAAGCGGGGTCGACCTCCTCGCTTCTCTTCCTTATAGTTAGCCTGCGACGTCTGGTCGCAGCCAACTTTCGAGAATGAGGAATACCGCCAACAGGAGAAATTTGTCTGCTACGCTTCCGTACAGAACCAGGTACGACGGGTGGCTGATCCGTCGCCATCTCATTTAACGAAACAGGCGGCTGATCCGCCCCAACATCTTCCACCGGAAAGGAAGAGTCATCTGCATCACGCTCCTCGTCCTCATCATCCGCAGTGGTGGAGTCTGAGTCTGGCACTTCGACTCTATTCTTCTTCTTCTTCTTCCTCGTCTTGGCCACTTGGGGCTTCTCATCCAAGCCAGTACCAATAATAAAACTGGTACCCATGCTAAAACCAATGGGGAGCTTGTTCGCCATGACATGGTACAAGGCCACTATGTACAAAATCTCTACCGACGCCTCAATGACAGGAACCAAAAAAGTGGCACGGGTATGAAATATATTATAGTAATGCCAGCCCCTGATGCCGTCAAGGAGGCTACCTTCAAACCCAGACAAGAACTGGGACTGTCCAGAAAAAGTTGGCTGTACCCAAACTGACGAGCAAACCTGCTGGGTAGGTAAGATTCCAGGAAGATAGCATTACGATTGCGGTATACCAAGTGGGCGGGACGGATGTTACGCAACCACAAAAGCATCTGCCCGTCTAAAAGTTGAGGATGACCAATACCGTCGAGATGTACGTCTGCTATTTCTTCAACAGTGAAAGGAGGGACGGATACGAAAAAGTTGTACCTATCTGCTCTCGCCAGCACCATCCGGTAGGCACGCATAGTATCATACTCCCAAGGCTCGTTGCGATAACGGAAGATAAAAGCGTCATCAGCAATCATGCCATCTCCAGAACCCGGTCTCATCAAAGACCGGTAGTGCATTAATAGCCACCCCATCAGATAATAATAGGACAGCTCAGTCCTTTCAAAGTCTTTTGTCACCTCACGGGCGATGACCTTGGACGTAAAAGTACAGAGGCCACGGTGTATACTGCACACCATGGCCGGGAGAAGAGCTAGCTTTAATCTAAAAACTAGCTTCACAGCAGGGAGAATAAAATTATGGCTGATCCTTTCAATAGAACCAACTCCTCTTGAGACTATGCAATTTCGCAGCCATACCATCAAAAATCCTGCTATGAGCGCATTCTCTGACAGCTCTTGGGTATCCTGATAAAAATAACCAAAAGAGTCGGTCTGGCTCCCAAATCTGTCGCTGGTGGAGGCCACCCTCTTTGTCGACGACATCAAAGCCTGAACCGCCTCCCGAGATTGAGGACTTCGGGAAGTAACTCGGCCTGAGGCTCCCGTCGAGAAGAGATAGTTCACCCAGTCCTTAGTATGGGGAGCATTCCCTTCCGAGCTGCTTTCCTTCTTGGCTATCTGTTGGCACGTACTATAATGGCACAGTATTTCCTGATAAGTAGCCACGAATCCCGGGTATCGTTCTTCCAGCTCTTCGAACTCCTCATTCGTAGGAGTGTATGCTTCAAAAGCTTCATCCCCCCAAGAACGTTTGGAAATCGCATGCATCTCATGGAGTGCAAGCCCCATTTCCCCTACAGGGGTATAGAAGGTTCCCGTACGACAGTTGTACATCTCCAGTAAAGCCGTGAATAACTTTTTATTTACAGGTAAGCCATGGCTGGTGCCCCGAATAGCGTGATAAAGACCAATCTCACGCAGAAAAGTCTTATACTTTTGTAAGATCCACATAGACAGATTGATCCATGAGGGGATGGGGTGTATCCAACTTGGGAGTGCCAACCGGCCAATTGGATAGGAGCCTTTCTGTCACGACCCGCACCCGCTTTTCGGATACGAGACGTGTCCAAGCCAGCCTACGCCGCAGAGTCGGCGGTAGAACGCTGTCAAGCCCGCAAGAAATAAATGCTCCAAAATCACATTTGCTGCTCATTCACATTTCTAGATTTATTACAATATTTACAATTAAAGAAAATACTAGATTTTATAATTAATGAAATTTATACAATTGCTTTCTATTTCTAGGTTAGCCTCAGCATACCCATGTCTTTCCAGTGCTAAGAGTGATCGTGGCTAAACCTAAAAAATATTGGTTATCCAGTCAGGATTGGAACAAGTACACAAACCGACAGCAATGCAAAACATAATAGAATCGACAAGACATGAAAGTAGCATATGGAATATGAAAGCTAGTAAGAAACAGATGACATAGCACGATAGAGAAGTAAACAAGGAAAAGCTAATAAAAGACATCTATCTAGGTGGTGTGAAATATTTGTTTCAAAATATGAACGGCTAGGAGGTAAATACGGCTCACTGCACGTATCGTGTGCAGCTGCTATCGTTCAAGAATAGACTCATGGGATAGTTCTGGATAGTTCATATGTTTACTAAGATATTTTCCCTCCCGACTACTCCGTGTGACGAGCGTGTCAACAAGCAGCAAGATATATGTAAAGACATGAAATGAAAAGACTACTATGAATCGGAAAGCAATCAAAAAGTGCACTTGCCTGAGGTCCTTAGCTGGAGAAACCAATAATACCATACCACTCAATGAGCCACAATCAGTCAACACATGTAGAAGTCTCCGGATGCTAAAATAAACAGTACCAACATTCTCAGAATAGTCAAATTAGCTAGGATTGCCTGTCTTTAAGTCCAATTCTGGACACAGGGGCAAAACGGTAATTTTGGGCAAAAATAATGTCTGCCGTTGGACCCGCTTTGCACCGAAAAGTGTGCCAGAGTCAACGGTCTCTAAAGTTGTCAAACTACATGTCAACGGATCCAGTTTTCCGATACGAACCCAACCGTATGTCCAGAGTTGGATTCCGGCGGACCGTGCACAAAATTGCCCGTTGAGTGGAACCGTGGGGCCTGCAAAACGACGTCGGATTCAACTATCTCAGAATTGGACCAAACTTGGCACACAGGACCAGAAAAATGATACAGTCCTGTTGGCGTAAGTTTTGTCTCGATCTGACGAGCGTGCACAAAGTAATTGAAGAATTTGCAAAGTGCACGATACGATGAATTTTGACGGATACGCATCAAATTCGTCGCGCACACGCGACCAATTTGAATTCCGCCAAAGCCCACACGACCACGAAGCCGTTACGCAGCTTTCGATGCTTTCGGTTCGCGACCACGTCGCCCGGAATGGCGGGACGCACGTCGTGTGGATGGTTTTCAATGTTTTTAAAATAGATTTTTTGTCAACTTCACCCTAATTTTAAACAGCAATTAATCAACAAGAATTAATTATAAAAATAGCGTTTCCATCTTGGTTAGGTTGTCTAGAAGTCTGTTCAAGCGGTTTTCTAAAACTCGTAATGTTCTGGTCATAAATCGACCGCAAACATCGGACGTTGGGGCAGTTACTATATCTTGGAAATCGGGATTTTTCCCAGTTTTGGGATTTGATTTTTGTCGTACACGAAGCAAAATAAATCAAACTAGTTGAAGGGATTAGTAGACGTATAGGTTGTTTTCATACCTGCAAAGACGAATCGAATATCGATCAACTACGCGTAGAGAAAATGGTTCGCGAAGTCGCGCGTTCCATGCACAACTGCTGCTGTTGTCTGCATTTTCAGCGCGCGCGTGCGCAGCCTTTTCCGGCCGGCACGGCCACTCCCCGACGGTCCAGGGTGGCCGTGCGGCGGCGCCCAGTCTGGGGGAGGGGGTCGCCATCACTGGGTTAGGGTTTGGTGGTTTGTCGATCGAACTCCCTCTCTCTGTTCTTATATATATCGATAATACTTTCATTCAAACAGAGGATCGAGCCTATGGGCCTATGGGTTGCTGGCCCCTGGCCAGGGGTGCCACTGCTTATTTCTTTTCTTTTCTTTTGTATTGAATTCTATTATTCTATTTTATATTACTACATATATTTATGTATATATATATATATATATATATATATATATATATATATATATATATATATATATATATATATATATATATATATATATATATTATGTATATATATACATGCACCTCTATATAATATTTTTATCTATATTTACTCATACACTCTTATATACCTATATTTATATCTATACTACTCATATAATCAAATATATTCCAAAATATTATTATATATCTAGAATGACATCCACATTTATATATATATATATATATACACACATATATTAATATATATATACAAAACACACGTATTTAATATTTATTTATATTTCCATACCAATACACACATATATAATATTTATATATACTTATATATTTTATATACGTATATATATTCCTAAATATAATATGCACGTATATACAAAATTAGTACATATATAAAGGTGAAATGAATTATAACTGTGTACACATCTATTTATCAACAATGTGTCCATATAATAATATAAAGTACTTATCTAATTTCTAAAGGTAGAGTATCGATCCAGTAATAAATATATTTATTTAATCATCATAAAATAATAAAATAATTAAATGGTGGTCTGGTGAATCCATACTATTCACCCTTATCCGAGTCCAGAAAATTGTAGAAATATTGTAAAACAATATTTAATAATAAAATGCCAATTTTTGTACAAATGTCCAAATAATTAAAAATGTACATTAATACCCAAAATAATTTAGAAACTATTTGTACACACATAAATATGCCTACATGGTCGTCTTTGGTCTCACTACATACCTACAGAGGCTTGGATTCGGTTTGGGACCAGCTCGGGCTAAATCGCCACAAACGGCCTCCTACAGGTCAATAATATAATTAATAAATAATTAAAACTATCTATAGGGTTAAATCGCAACTTGACCCGATTTTCTTAGTTAGGACATCACTATGGCTCGGCTTCACCTACCATGGCTAAACACTAGTCAAGGCACGCTACTGCGCTATCCGTGCCATGATTCCTAGTCACCTTGTACTCCAAGTTTAATCATGATTAAGAATCATCTACCGTAATAATTAACTAAATAATTATTTACAAGAAAACCTAAAGTTACCATTTAAATCAAAATAAATAAAATTTAAAATATTTTAAAATTTTGGGAAGGGGAGCTACAAATCTACCCACCTTAAAAATAATTTCGTCCTCGAAATTCTAACTCATAACTATTCCTTAAAATTTTTAAAAAAATCTGCCTTAACCTTAATCTCCTTAAATTTTAATTCCTCAAAAATATTTGTGGCCTTCTCTAGTCGTTTGGTAATTTCGAAATCTCGAGGACTTCTACCCACCTTAGGTCACACTACTTCCTTGAAAAGCAGGTCACTAAAATCTTATAATCTTCTAACTAACTGCTAAAATTTCTACCAATAGATATCTACTGTACATGGCATCTATACTCCTCCCTTCTCTATCAAGCAACCCAAAATTTAACAAGCAACAATTTACACAAGTAGCAAAAATATTGATAAACTCTAATAAGCATGACCCATCATCACTCCGAAATAGGAAGGACATGAAGATAAGGCAGAATAACCGAAAGCAGCTTGTGAAGTTTCAAGGGCAGTGGAGAGTATCCAATGTTACAGATAGAGAGGAAGTTTATGAACCATTGTCTTATTTGCTAGATTGGGCTACTCTAGTCACTTGCTAAATCGAAGAACACTTGTTTCTTAGAGAGGGGCTTGCAATCCATGCAACACGGAAATTTCGTTCTCGAAATTCTAAACAAGGCTCCAAAATAGAATATAATTTGAGGAATCAAGATTGTGATCTTTTTTGTGGTTATTTAAACACACGAGCAAGGGATATAATTGCAACACAAGATCGCATCTCGACTTCCAAGAAGATGGCATAAAGGTTACGAATGGATTCACATTCTAAGTAGTAGAAATTACACAATAGGTACAAGGATCGATTTCAAATAGTTCAGTTCTATAATCCAAAATGTGCCTTTGGTGACTTTGTGTTTAAGTAGCACATGAGGTCTCAATTGGGTGGCATACTAGTGGCATGGGCGTAGTAGGCTTCGAGTAGATCACAACCATATATTGGGTCGAGTGAACTGAGTCAAGTTTGAGGCTCTAATGGAAGTCGGAAAGTGTACCGGTCTTATGGTAAGGGTTATAGCTAGTCCTCCTAACCTAAAAGTCGTAGCACAAAAATAGAGTACAAGGGGACGGGTATGAGTGGGACATGATATACCTAGATGAAGGTGGACTCGTCTAGATCCTATATATGAAATTTGTTGGATGGTAACAGCTAGTCTCATGTTCCGAATACTAAATGGCACGGCCGGGACACAAAATGATCTAAATAAAAAGTGGGAGTCCATGGGGCACTAACTATCATTCTAATAGAAAATTATTCTAATCATTCGGTAATCCTCATATATCCTAAAATTTTGGAAGGCTTACAGTCTACCCACCTTAGAGGCTAGGATATGGTGGTAAGGTTTCTGTCGCAGGGCTGGTCGATGGTAGCTACACTTGCATATACAACTATTATAGTCATGAGGATACTATGTATCTATCTATCAATTACGAGCTTTCGTCTTTCCAATCAGTGAAAGACAAAAACAATAAAGAGTCCAAGAGAGATGTCACCGAATACCATTACGTGATTCAAAGGCGAATGTATAATTCAAGAGGAATTGTCAAAGCAGTAGCGGATGAGATCCTAGAGGCACCTACATCTCAATTCGCGTAGGGTAATTAGAAGAAAAGTAAACCAATTGCATCATGGTTGATCAGACCGTAATACAATGATTCTGATTAGACAATATGTTAGCGGGCGTCCCCAATAAACTTATGTCTCGAATCAAGCTCGATAAAGAGTAAGCTTGCAAAAACTAGGCTGCAATAGCGGCATTGGTCAAGATAGTCAAAAATTTAAGTAGGCGAGATGTAAAACCCCTAAATTTCTACTATATTTTTTTATTAAATTTAGTACCGATTTAAAATTTTGAATTGTACGTCGCATAGTCGTATTATACGTCGTGCACAAAATTTTATTTTTGTAGTTGCTCGTCGAGTGCGAATATGTGCGAGCGTACATATTTTAGAAAAACACTTTTTCTCTATTTTATTATATACTTTCAAAATATTATATAAATATTCTTGCTATGAAAAGCCTTTTGTTTCTAAAAATTATTAATAATAAATAATATTTTTGTATACTAGAAAAGCCTAATTATGTAAAGAATATTTTGCATACATATATTTCGTAATTATTTATTAGTCTATTTTAAATAAAAGTATAATTTTCGAGATTTATTAATATAAATATTTTATTGTTCAAAAAGATATTTAAAAATATTTATTATTTTTGAAATTATTATTATTGGTATTTTGAAAAATATATTTGGAAGTTATTGTGGCCATTTAAATCTTGATTTGAATTTATGTAATTATTTAAATAGTAAATAATTGAAATTTGATTTATTGATTTGATTTTTAAACTACGAGAATTTAATTTGATTTAATTAGATTTAATTAGTTTTAAATTAAATAGATTGCATTATCTAATTTGGGTTTTAAATTCTCCTAATCCTATCCAAATTGGGAATTCCCACATCCTATAAATAGGCAGGTACTCCTCCATTTCATTATTCATCCACCAAATTCCACAAACAAATTGTGCGTGCCTCGTGTCCGTGTTCCACCATCAAATTCTTATTCCAATACATTTACAATTACATTATCTTCACCTCCCCGTGTCGGACACCCCCCCGACATCAATGAATTCCTACCAAATCCTAACCCTATCCCTAGCCCGATCTATCCCGACCTCGGTCGTACCCGTCACCGTCGAACCCCTACCATCACCAGCTATCCCTTTTATCGACATCACCAGAACCACCGGGTCTCCCGACCACCTTTCCGACCTCACCACCTCAGCGTCCCGACCGTGACCA
The DNA here is from genome assembly GCA_029216955.1 of Iris pallida. Classification (NCBI taxonomy): domain Eukaryota; kingdom Viridiplantae; phylum Streptophyta; class Magnoliopsida; order Asparagales; family Iridaceae; genus Iris; species Iris pallida. Next base: position 41,840 of record JANAVB010037992.1, on the reverse strand, counting down.
CCGCCACCGCCACTGCCGTACACCCGGCACACCAAGCCACCACAACCACTTCCGCAGCCCCGGCCATCTCACCGCTGCCATCTCTGGCATCCCATTACCGTCACCAACACCAAACCACAACGCCATCAGCCTACGCCACCCCAACCCAGCAACGCCGTCACCACCGTCTCGCCACCACCATGGCCATCATCATAACCACCACGACCGGCGCCCTATCCTCGCGGCTATCCCCGCTCCGATGACCCGAACCACCACCGGACCGTCGCCCAAATCACCACCACCAACAAGAAGAAGAAAATCAAAACCCTAACTCTAATCCATACCTTTCTGGCCGCCGCCGCGTCTCCGCAACGAACGCCGCCGCCGTGCACCGTACTGGAGCCACCGCGAGCCGCCCGTCGTAGCCCTCCTCTTCCGGCCGCGGCGTGCCCTAGCCGCCGAACCCCTCTCCGACCTAACCGTCTTCTGTCGACCGTCTCACCCAGCGTGCCACGCCCTCTTCTCGAAACCGTCCGCCCCGCGCTAAGACCACCGGACCGCCAGACCGCCGTCCGTACCGCGGTAAACCGGTCGACCGCCGACCGGCCCGCTCCCTTCGTTCCTTCTCCTCCGTCCGGCGGATCTCCACTTCCTTCCGACTCCGATCTTCCTCCACCGCACCGTCTCTTCTCCCCTTCGCCTTCTTCCTTCTCCTTCCCAGCACCCTCTCTCTCGATCTCTCTCTCAGTCGCCTCCTTCTTTCTCTCTCTCTTGATCTCTCTCTCAGTCGCCCTCCTCTTTCTCTCTCTTCTCTATTTTGGTTTTTCTTAAGTTTCTGTACTAACAGAGAACAGCCCACCATCCGGAGAAGCTGTCGGCATCTGTAGTGAAGTTTATGAGATTTTTGTTTGCTTTATTTCTTTCTTTATTATTATTATTATTATTATTATTATTATTTATATTTCCTTATAAATTCTCAGTTATTATTATCATTATTATGATTATTATTATTATTATTTCCTAGTATAAGTATAAGTTATGTTGTTTTTTGTATTTATTATTTATTATTATTATTACTACATTAGATTTTTACATACAATGTACATACCATTAAGTAGTATAGCCTTAAATAGCAATTAGTATTAAGATTTTTATTGTTGTAAATTTTTCTAGTATAATTATTTTAGAATAAACATATATCCTCCTAAAATTATATTTGTCATAAAATAGTACTAGGCTTGGCCTATATTTATTTACAAAACTGGATTTCGAAGCGTAGATATTATTATGGTACTTTAAGAATATGGTTTGGTCTAAAAAATATATTTTCACAAAATTAGTTTTAGTCAAAGAAATAAATAAATATATTTTTCAAGTATTTCTTTGTAGTATTGGGAGTAATAAAAACTTAGTTTAAGTATATAATTATTTTCTAAAATAGTTTATTTATTTCTACCAATCCTCTCGAATATCCAACCTTGTCCCTTGCTAGCCATATCCCGATCTTCTATTCCTTTGCCAATTCCTTTCTTCCACCTATTGACCCTAAACTAAATTGACCGTTCTGGACCCGATGCACCGGTCTGTACCACCAACAGAGGTCCCCTTGTGTAGTTGTTACACCAAAGTTGCAGATCGTGCCACCTTGATCATCGTAGCACACTAGGCGTCCTACCAGGCAAGACACCTTGCCATTTGCTGTTTACTTATTTTAGCTCATATTTTATGCATTATTTATTTTCTTTATGCAAAATAAACTGTGATACATGGCATAACTGTTAGAATTTACTGTTCATTTATTTTTCCTGCTATGTATTATTTTTCTCACATTAAACCTAGATTTAAGGGACCACCTTGTGTGTTGCATTCATTGGCCTTGACACGTTGTACCACGAAGTTGTGTATCGCATGTAGAATACGGAAGTGCGTGATTGGCTGGCCACCAGTATGTACAAGCTGTGCGATAGGAATAACCACTAATAGAAGTTGCATGCTAGTTTGACTTAGCGGTTATAGTGGTTGTGTTGTGGATACAACACAGTAGGCATTGGGCGGGGAGGACAATTCCTTAGCGTATGGGATTTGGTACACTTTTTTTGTGACCCGGACTCTCTGCTGGAGATACGGGGTTGATGACCCATGATTACTGACGGCCGCTGACGATTCTGCGGAACGTCATGCTCTTCCTGATGGGGCCTCTGGTGCCCAAAGGGGGACTACGCCAATCCTATTCAGCCAGGGCCCATGCGTAGGAAGGATTGTTCTTAACAACATTTCACTTATAATGGTAGGCTACCCTATCCGTTAGGTACGAGTACATTTGGTTTGGGTACTTGTATCTGACCGTGGCTTGGAATAATAACTTGTCGCGGACTAGTTCGTCACATCTTGTCCTTGTTTGGTTGTAGGTGTGACTTACTACTCCGATGAGAAGGTATTGAACCTTGTTGGGGTCCGGATACCATATTGGATTCATAGCATGGAAAGATACGTTATCGTGAATTAGTTTACCATCTCCTGTCCTTGTTTGGTTGGGGGGATGGTACGCTCGTTCAGTAGGTGCGTATTGGAACATGTTATAATTCGATTTACTTATTTATTTGAGCAATATTTATTCAGTTTATATGGCATGATATTATGTGTCTTGTTACGTCCCTCTGAGGACCTGGTTATCTCTCCAGGTATGTGCTATTGTCTTTCGCAGATGCTCTAGCTCTAGCCGTGATCTTCGCTATTTCTTCGAGGATGATTGCATTTGGATCGTCTTCGCTTCGCTCGCCACTCATTTCATTTCTATGTACTTTTCCTTATTTGTTGGTAGTAGATTTGTCTCCGCCCAACATATTGTATCAAGACAATTCATTATCATTTTTGATATCTTTTATTCATTTATTTTGTATGGATGAGATTAGTATGGTTCTACTGTATTTTACAGCTTATGTATTTGTACGAGGCTTCCATATATTGGAGTATACATCGTATGAATACAGATGGCATGTCTACGTTCCTAGTCCTACGTATTTTGGGACTGGGGCGTTACACGAGATTTTTGGAAAAGGGGACACAAGTAGTCCGAGTTTTGAGAAAGTCAAATCCTTACCTGGTGTTCTTGTCTATGCAGTCAACCTATTGCCTTCCTATCAATAAGGCCTTGGTCGACTAATGAGTTATGGAACTCTAAATTCTATATTTTAGGTAAATCCTTGGTTCTGTGATTCAGATATGATAGGCTATCAGACACTCTACCTATATCTAAGATCTAAGGAAGTCACCGAGAATATAGTTTCTGCAATGTTCCATAGACTATGATTCTTCGAAACGATTTCAATTCTATGTGTTGTGCCTCGCCAGTGCGCTGCTGGCTGCAGTGAACCCACATCTCCACTCTCAGCAAATGGATGACAGTGCGCTGCTGTCTAACTATCATTAGTTAACTAATACTCCTTTAACTATATCCGTAAAATTCATGAGCTTCTAGAGATCCTAACAAGTTGACTAAGAATAAAGCGTAGGTGTTTGTCCTATCAGTCACAACACTTAAATTAAAAGATTTAACATGGAGGAAGTAACTAAATACAAAGGAAATACAAACATTATAGTATCTAGTTTATATGCATTTCAATGGTTGAAGGAAATTTCAAATAAATCTACTTCGAGATTCGTATGCAATTAACAGAATCAGAAAATTTAAACTAATTCCCTACGGCAACATAGTATTTAAAACAGACAATTCTAACCTATGTTATAAGATCTATATCTAATACAACAAAAAGAGAATTAAACAGTTCATTAAAATTAATGCCTTAATTCTAGGCAAGTCTAACTTACCAGCGAATAGTGGATCCACATGGGATCATAATGTCATATCACAAGTATCAGTGTACCTATAGGGTTCTAGCAAGCTATCTAAATTGCATGGCCTATCTAATAACCTTAACTACCCAATGGTCAACTTGAACAAGGGACTCCTATTCCTAGTCATTCTCTTAAATCAGTTTGACCCTAGTTGTGAATGAGCATTTCCTGGGCGCAGGCTCGCAATAGTATGACTAACGTACCATCACGAGTTCGCAATCTTTTGCAAAAATGGACCTGCATGGGCCACCACAAAAACTTGTCACGACCTGCACTCGCTTTTCGGATACGAGACGTGTCCAAACCAGCCTACGCCGCAGAGTCGGTGGTAGAACGCTGTCAAGCCCGCAAGAAATAAATGCTCCAAAATCACATTTGCTGCTCATTCACATTTCTAGATTTATTACAACATTTACAATTAAAGAAAATACTAGATTTTATAATTAATGAAATTTATACAATTGCATTCTATTTCTAGGTTGGCCTCAGCATACCCAAGTCTTCCCAGTGCTAAGAGTGATCGCGGCTAAACCTAAAAAATGTTGGTTATCTAGTCAGGATTGGAACAAGTACACAATCCGACGGCAATTCAAAAACACAATAGAATCGACAAGACATGAAAGTAGCATATGGAATATGAAAGCTAGTAAGAAACAGATGACATAGCATGATAGAGAAGTAAACAAGGAAAAGCTAATAAAAGACATCTATCTAGGTGGTGTAAAATATCTGTTTCAACATGTGAACGGCTAGGGGGTAAATACGGCTCACTGTACGTGTCGTGTGCAGCTGCTATCGTTCAAGAATAGACTCATGGGATAGTTCTGGGTAGTTCACATGTTTACTAAGATATTTCCCCTCCCGACTACTCCGTGTGACGAGCGTGTCAACAAGCAGCAAGATATATGTAAAGACATGAAATGAAAAGACTACTATGAATCGGAAAGCAATCAGAAAGTGCCCTTTCCTGAGGTCCTTAAGCTGGAGAAACCAATATTACCATACCACTCAATGAGCCACAATCAGTCAACACATGTAGAAGTCTCCGAATGCTGAAATAAGCAGTACCAACGTTCTCAGAATAGTCAAATTATCTAGGGTTGCCTGTCCTTAAGTCCAATTCTGGACACAGGGGCAAAACAGTAATTTTGGGCAAAAACGATGTCCGCCGTTGGACCCGCTTTGCACCGAAAAGCGTGCCAGAGTCAACGGTCTCTAAAGTCATCAAACTATATGTCTACGGATCTGGTTTTCCGATACGAACCCAACCGTATGTCCAGAGTTGGATTCCGGCGGACCGTGCACAAAATCGCCCGTTGAGTGGAACCGCGGGGCCCACAAAACGACGTCGGATCCAACTATCTCAAAATTGGACCAAACTTGGCACACAGGACCAGAAAAACGATACGGTCCTGTTGGCGCAAGTTTCGTCTCGATCTTACGAGAGTGCACAAAGTAATTGGAGAATTTGCAAAGTGCATGATACGGTGAATTTTACGGATACGCATCAAATTCGTCGCGCACACGCGACCAATTTGAATTCCGCCAAAGCCCACACGACCACGAAGTCGTTACGCAGCTTTCGATGCTTTCGGTTCACGACCACGTCACCCGGAATGGCAGGACGCACGTCGTGTGGATGGTTTTCAATATTTTTAAACCAAATTTTTCGTCAACTTCACCCTAATTTTAAACAGCAATTAATCAACAAGAATTAATTCTAAAAATAGCGTTTTCATCTTGGTTAGGTTGTCTAGAAGTCTGTTCAAGCGGTTTTCTAAAACTCGCGATGTTCTGGTCACAAATCGACCGCAAACATCGGACGTTGGGGCAGTTTCTATATCCTGGAAATCGGGATTTTTCCCAGTTTTGGGATTTGATTTTCGTCGTACACGAAGAAAAATAAATCAAACTACTTGAAGGGATTAGTAGACGTATAGGTTGTGTTCCTACCTGCGAAGACGAATCAAATATCGATCAACTACGCGCAGAGAAAATGGTTCGCGAAGTCGCGCGTTCCATGCACAACTGCTGCTGTTGTCCGCGTTTTCAGCGCGCGCGTGCGCGGCCTTTTCCGGCCGGCACGGCCGCTCCCCAGCGGTCCAGGGTGGCCGTACGGCGACGCCCAGGCTGGGGGAGGGGGTCGCCATTGCTGGGTTAGGGTTTGGTGGTTTATCGATCGAACTCCCTCTCTCTGTTCTTATATATATCGGTAATGCTTCCATTCAAACAGAGGATCGAGCCTATGGGCCTATGGGTTGCTGGCCCCTGGCCAGGGGTGCCACTGCTTATTTCGTTTCCTTTCTTTTGTATTCAATTCTATTATTCTATTTTATATTACTACATATATTTATATGTATATATATATATATATATATATATATATATATATATATATATATATATACTCATAAATATCTATGCATATGTATACGTACATATATACGCGCATATACATATATATGTATATATATATATATGCACCTCTATATAATATTTTTATCTATATTTACTCATACACTCTTATATACCTATATTTATATCTATACTACTCATATAATCAAATATATTCCAAAATATTATTATATATCTAGAATGACATCCACATTTATATATATATATATATATATATATATATATATATATATATATATATATATATATATATATATATATATATATATATATATATATATATATATATATATATATATATATATATATATATTTATATATATATATATATATATATATATATATATATATACACACACACACACACATATATTAATATATATATATATATATATATATATATATATATATATATATATATATATATATATATATATATATATATATATATATATATATATATATATATATATATATATATATACAAAACACACGTATTTAATATTTATTTATATTTACATACCAATACACACATATATAATATTTATATATACTTACATATTTTATATACGTATATATATTCCTAAATATAATATGCACGTATATACAAAATTAGTACATATATAAAGGTGAAATGAATTATAACTGTGTACACATCTATTTATCCACAATGTGTCCATATAATAATATAAAGTACTTATCTAATTTCTAAAGGTAGAGTATCGATCCAGTAATAAATATATTTATTTAATCACCATAAAATAATAAAATAATTAAATGGTGGTCTGGTGAATCCATACTATTCATCCTTATCCGAGTCCAAAAAATTGTACAAATATTGTAAAACAATATTTAATAATAAAATGCCAATTTTTGTATAAATGTCCAAATAATTAAAAATGTACATTAATACCCAAAATAATTTAGGAACTATTTGTACACACATAAATATGCCTACATGGTCGTCTTTGGTCTCACTACATACCTACAGAGGCTTGGATTCGGTTTGGGCCCAGCTCGGTCTAAATTGACACAAACGGCCTCCTACAGGTCAATAATATGATGAATAAATAATTAAAACTATCTATAGGGTTAAGTCGTAACTTGACCCGGTTTTCTTAGTTAGGTCATCACTATGGCTCGGCCTTCCCCTACCATGGCTAAACACTAGTCAAGGTACGCTACTGCGCTATCCGTGCCATGATTTCTAGTCATCTTGTACTCCAAATTTAATCATGATTAAGAATCATCTACTGTAATAATTAACTAAATAATTATTTACAAGAAAACCTAAAGTTACCATTTAAATCAAAATAAATAAAATTTAAAATATTTTAAAATTTCGGGAAGGGGAGCTACACTTTCCGAGCAAGTTGGTTCAGGAAAGTATTGGCTGAAGAAAACGTAAAATTGGGGCCCGGCACATTCAAGAAAGCACCCAGGGCCAATCCCATTACATAACGGCTGGCATGCACCTTGCCCGCATACACTGACTTCATGTTGTTGTTATAATGGATGTCGCCCACAAACATCCCATTCCGAGTAGGAGTCAAAGACTCTTCCATCTTCCGGTCCAGCGGGAACATATTGAACCAAGATAGTGGAAAGTGGCGCTCCATTTGAGGGATGCGGATCGCAATCCCGTTAGAAATGAAGCTCCAGTTCTCCGATATATCCAGAACTTGACTGTTCATAACAGTCAAAGCGTCTACAAAGAAGAATACAGGTTTCAGGTATTCCCCTTCCAATTTTCCCGAATTTATCATGGCACATGGGAAGTGGAAAGGTTGGTTCTTGAGGGCATTTATCCTCGTCAAAGGCTCGTCATTAGGAAGCTGGTCCGCCACATACTAAACTATCTGATCATACCTATAGCCCATAGCGGCCTGAGCACGACCCACTAGAGGTTCCTCCGCAGCGTTAACTAGGAAATTCACTGAAAAAAGAAGACAAAAGAAAATAAGTCAGAAATATGGACAAAGAGAACCGATGGGTGTTTTCGAGCTTATGCGGCTCTAACTTAATGGAGCCTCATGCGGCTCAACTCAGAAAAATACTTATGCGGCTCCGTTCAGCGAAGGTTCATACGGAAGTGCTCTCATATGGCTTTCAAAGTTCGGATAAGTTTACGCTGCTCACGTGACAAACAAATTCGTACGAGTCTATGCGGCTCAGCACAGCCTATGCAGCTTCGTTGACGAAGTGCGTATGCGACCACAGTAACGATTCTCATGCGGCTCGCGGCTTGACCATGAGATGTACATGCGGCACACATGAAGATGAAGGCTCGTACATAAAATATGCGACGTAGCCATGACAGTTAGGGTTCCAAACTCACGCAAAGGTCCTTAACATCGATAGCGGGGTGGACGTCGGGGTGAACTACGGGTACGTCAGCTGGCGGAGGAGCTGCCACATTCATCGCCATAGAAGCAGCTTTTTTACCCTTCGTCGCCGATGAAAACGCGGCCTTCTTCGTCGCAACAGTCTTCTTGGGAGCTATTACAATGATCAGAGAAGGAGGACGAAGACAAGAGAGCTAGGGCAAAAAGTAAAAGAAAGTCTTTTCCAAACACCCTGCTATTTATAGGCAGAATCCCAATGGACCGACGCATCGATTCATGTGCAGAATAACCGACTGTTCAGTTATCAAGGCGATCTGATTATTTAAGGTTAAACTCTTGGGATCCTGCCCCAAAAAGCGGCCTTGAATCTGACAGCAAATCAAGGGCAATCAATGCAAAAGATTTGCACACATGGCATGAAGACGTGGCAAGGAGCCCATGCGGTTCAGATGGCCATGCGGCTGGAACGACCATGCGACCCAGATGTCCATACGGCTAAGGAAACATACGGCTGGAACGACCATGCGGCTCAGATGGCCATGCGGCTGAGGGGGCTATGCGGTTGAGACACCCATGCGGCCAGAACATTCTATGCGGCCAGAGGAGTTTATACATAGCCATGCTTATTATTCAAAGTATTTCAATTTTGTAAATTAAAAACTTTGAAAGGGGTCTTGTAGAAGCATGGAAAAGAATAAAGAAATATTCATGCGGCCAAGGATCCCCATGCGGCTCAGAGAGCCCATGCGGTTCTAGAGTCTATGCGGCTCGAATAATTCCATACGGCCCAGAGAGGAGCCACGTGGCCTTCAACAGCTCTTCTCTTCGTTTTTTGCTGTATTTAATGCCCTGACGGCTGACAACTCTGACAAATGATAGCTTTGACAAAAAGGTGCAATAATGACTGACGTAATGGCGCGTCCTTAGGGAAGAGAAGAAAATCTTCTCACAGCTGGCAGAATCCATCTAATCCCGAGGCATGCGGCTGTGGCTGCCCATCTTCATGCGGCTGTATCCTCTATGCGGCCGTCCATCAGCATGCGGCTACATCCCTTATGCGGCCGCCCATCAGCATGCGGCTGCCCACTCCCATGCGGCTGCCCATCTTCATGCGGCTGTTCATCCCCATGCGGCTGCCCATCTTTATGCGGCCATGTAGCCTCATGCGGCCCACTTATCTGCGGCTCTGCCAAGATGATTGAGACACGTGGCAGTCTTATCTTCCTATAATCATGGGTGTTAACAAATCCTAATGAGATTTGTTGCAATAAGTGCCCAGATCAAATCAAATCGAGCAAATTAGACACGTGGCAGGCCATTACAAGTCGCGAATATTCATGACAATCAACATTTATTGTCCACAGAGATTTAATACAATCACATTAATTGCTTAAATCTATTATATGCAACATGGACGGCCCAGATTAATTAACTTTCAGACCGCCAACTTTCGAGAATGGACAATCATTGCAAAACCTTAATGATGCCCCCCCACTCTTATAAATAGCAAGGTGCCATTCCCTTGCAAAAGAGACAGACAGAGGAGAGATGACCTTTTTTTTGGAGAAGAGCACCAGAGCACTTGGAGTGACAAAAACAAGCACAGAGAGAATAAGGAGAGCATTTCTTCAACGCCAAGCAGATCTTTCCCGGAGCCAAAGCTTCATCCGATCGTCCAAGGAGTAAGGCAGAGCTGCCGTCGCTTTCTCGAGCCTCTACTGTCACCCCCCAGAATCTAAAATAAACAATTGTACTTAGATTGTTGTACCTAGGTTTTCGTTTCTAGGCTTTCTTTGTACGAGCGAGTTTGTATTGTGAAGTAAAAGTCCAGTCCTCCGATAATTGTTCTATTTTTTTATATTTCATGGCAAACACGATGGCGACTCTGCTGGGGAAAAACTTCTCCACGGCTGAGGAGTTGGTGACCCAATCGGATGCAGCCAAACTTGGCTCCACACAACAAAAGATGGTGTGTGTATGTGTGTTGTCCCCACTCCCCTTCTTCGGAAACAAATTCACCTGGTACAACATGTTGGAAGGCGCCCGCAGATAATACTCCCGTCTCGATCGTGCGCTCGTCAACAATCGTTGGTTAGACATGGTTCTCATATCAAATCTCTCCCACCTCAACACCACCAAATCTGACCACTCCCCCTCGTATCGAGATTAGCAGTAATTCTAACCTTATCAAGAAACCTTTTCGATTCCTGGAATTCTGGAGCCACCACCCCTAATTTTCCAACGTCGTGGCCTCCGCCTAGGGATACACTAGCAACCTCGATCCCCTCGCTCGAGTGGCGGACAAACTAAAAGCGACTAGACGTGCACTTTCAACCTGGAGTAGAAGCACTTTTGGCAACATTTTCCAGGCTATTAAGAGGGCAGAGGACGACGTCACTCGGGCTGAGGCCCAGTACGCCTCGACCAGCTCTCCAGAAAACTATGCCACGCTCAACCTCACCAGAGCCCTCCTCAAATCTAGGCTGAAGGCGTAACCGAATTCTGGAAACAGAAAGCCAGACTTACCTGGGATGCTGAAGGGGATAGAAACGCTATCTTCTTCCACTCATGCGTCAAAGGCCGCAGGCAAAAGCTTATCCTACACCAAATCACCGATGACATCGGTACTGCTATCAAAGACCATAGGAACATCCATATGGCAACGACTAATTTCTACACCAAACTTTTCGCTAAAGAGTTCATCGCTAAGGACGAGGACTTCCTGGCCAAGATCCCCAATCTGACCAGCACCCGTGAGAACGAACAACTGCTGCCCCCCCATCCACGGACGAAGTTAAAGCCATCGTGTGGTCCCTCGACGCGTACAGCGCTCCCGGGCCCGACGACTTCCCCGACATGTTCTTCCGATCCTGCTGGGACATCATTGAACACGACCTCCTCGAGGCCGCGATAGCCTTTTTCCAAGGCGCTAGCTACCCCAACGCCATCTCTTGCACAAACGTCATCCTCATCCCCAAAAAAGAAAACCCAGAGACCTTCAAAGACTTCCTACCCATCAGTTTAAGAACCTTCACCAATAAAATCATCGTGAAGATCATCCCACCCGCATGGTAGCTCTCCTTCCCAAGATCATCTTCGAACAGCAAAGCGGCTTTGTCCCGGGTCAAAATATCATCGAGAACATCCTTCTAGCGCAGGAAATGATAACCTGCATGAAATTCCCAGCCGGAGGGGGAGGGGGGAACGTCACCATCAAGCTTGACATGGAGAAAGTCTATGACCGACTGGACTGGCAGTTTATGAGTTGGGTTTTCAGGGCATTCGGATTCTCCGAAACTTGGATTGACGTCATATTCAGATCTATAAGCAAATCTCGGTTTTCTACTGTCATAAATGGGCAAGCTGTGGGCTTTTTCAAATCCAGTAGGGGGTCAGACAGGGCGACCCCCTATCATCCACCATCTTCATCATAGATGCCGACGCGCTCTGCAGAAATCTCAACAGCATGTCTAATATCCCTAGATTCAATCACTTCCACACCACCACCGGTTGCCCTTTGATCACTCACCTGGCATACGCAGATGACATCGTCATCTTCTCTTCCTGCGACATCGGATCGGTCGAGGTGGTCCACCACACTCTAGAGAAATACACCAGATGCTCGGGGCAGCAAGTTAACACCAATAAAAGCGCCATCTACACCCACCATAAAACTGACAGGATCCACTCGGAAATCCTATCCAACATGACCTCTTTTGCCACCGCATACCCCCCATTCTCTTACTTAGGTTTCCCACTGGTGTACGGGAAAGCAAACTCTGGCATCTTCATGGACCTGGTGAGCAAAATCAGAAAAAAAAAGTCAAGGGCTGACACAATACGACCCTATCCCCGGGCGGTAAGATGATCATGACCAAGCACGTCCTATCCTCCATCCCTATCTACACCCTGGCCGTTTGTACCCCTCCTAAGAAGGTATTATCCTCATTGGAATCCCTCTTCTCTGACTTCTTCTGGGCCACTTCGAAGGTAGAAAAAAGCACCACTGGGCCAGCTGAGACTCTATGGCCCGATCCACGAACGAGGGCGGGCTGGGTTTCAGTTAACTGTCGAACATCGTCAACGCCTGCTCCATGAAGTTGTGGTTGAACCTCCGCACGGACACCTCTCTCTCAACCAGGTTCATAAAGGCCAGATACTTTCGATATCACCACACCGCGACCACGGTTGCAAACAACAGATCGTCGGCATCCTGGCGTCGCTGTGGACACACACAAAAAGAAGAAGAAAATATTATCTTTTCTTTATTGGCGCAAGGCACCACAAATCGAGTACGCCTGAGAGATCCTGTGCTGATAATCTTCGAGTACAAAAAAAGAATTCTGGGAAATAGGACGATGGAGATCAAGCAGCAGTTGCTCCTTTACTCCGTTGACACTCCGATTACAAAAGTGGGAGAAAACCTAAGAAAATTGCTAACTCTCGGCTCACTGGCAAGAAGTTCAATAATTTGGCTCTTAAAAATGCTCTTTGTTCTGTGTTAAGAAGAGGGATGAGGCCCTTTTTTATAGTCGTTCTTGAGCTGGAATGATGTTATGTGCCCACATAAGGGAAACATACTGGTTTTCATGTGGGTGCATAGTCCTACCTTGAGTGCATAGGGTGTAGGCGCATGCAGGCTACGAGATCGTGGGTTGGTCATGGTGTTGACGTGGCCACATGCTTCGGTACATGACTGCTCGTGGACACTGACGTGGTCGTGTGTTTCGGTACACGTTTTGATCATGGCTTTGACCGAGTCAGGCTTGGGCGCATAGCCCTATTTTAGGCTATGCGCCCTCATTTACAGGGAGTGGCTTGGGCACATAGAGCTTCACAGGCTTGGGCGCATAGAGCTTCACAGGATGATGGGTGCATAGGAGCTTCATAGGGTGACTTGAGCACATAGGAGCTTCACTTGGGCGCATATGTCCTCTTTTGGGTTGGACACATAAGACTTTACTTGCTGAAATTTTCATGCTTCTACAAGACCTCCTTCAAAGTTTTTGATACTTGAACGAGTTCAAAATACTTTGAAAGAAGAATGGATTATCTTCTTGTGATGCAATGGGCACATAGCACGGCTCTCTCTTTGGGCGTATAGTGTTTGGCCAGCCTGTCAGAGAGATACAACTGTTGAGATCTTTATCAAAATCTGAACTGACAGATTCATCGGGGTAGAATTTGAAGAGGTCCATCCTTCATACGTCGTCCACGTCAACAAGTGGCAGTTGCATAGTGTGCAAGAGGCTGGTTCTTCACGTGGGTGCATAGGCCATTGTAGGCACATACTGTGCAATAGGCGTATAGGCGCATAAAGCTAGTGGGCGCATAGGAAGTGGCATGTGCCTATAAATAGGCTCTGAAGGAGAGAGAAAGCTCATTATTCCCTTTCCTTAGAATTTTTCAAAAACTCTTCATCTTCTTTCTTTGAGAACCATATCTCCCAAGGTCGCCAAGAGACCCACGAAGGGCAAGGGTGTTGCGCCGAGTGGCTCTCCTCCTGCGATAGTGTCCTCACCAGTCCAGGACCCGATTCTGGGTGAGGGCATGCTTCAAAAACAAAGACTCGAGTGTTAATTTACGACGCTCAGACTTTTCTTCTGCCTGGGCGCTTGCGCCTAAGGCAACATACTTCTGTGAGCATCATTATGCGCCCACAGAAGTCATGCGCCAACACCGTGGTATGCTATGCGTCCATATATTGCCATGTTATGTGCCCTCAAGCTGTGGCATGTTATGCGCCCACGTACTGTTCGTGTGTTATGCGCCCACATGTTTGTTTTGGGCGCATAAGAGCCCTTCAGAACTTAGTTTTTCTTGCGGATTTCTGAGTCTGACTTTTTTTTCTGTCCTTGCAGTAAACATGTTTGTCCCAGAGCTTGAGGGAATCCCTTTCGGCTCTGCCTATCAAGTCCACGGTACTAGTATCATAACGAATATCATCAGCAAGGTTCAAGCCACGATCAGTCAAAACCAGCTACAGAGCGGACCCTCGCCATACTTGAACAGGATAAGACATTCTTGAGGCAGATGATTAATGATGAGAAGTTCGTACGTGGAGGGCACATTGTTTCAAGAAGCCGTACTTCCTGTTTAGTGATAGTATAGGGTTTGAAGATGGCGATACCACACGTTTGAGAAACCCAATGGTGGTCTGTCCGAACAATCAGAGGATATGGCTGCCGTCAATGGAGCATCAATATCCCTTGTCTGCTTTTACTGTCCTGGCCGTGCGGTGACAAATGAAGTGGAAGCTGACTCCTGAGCTCCCCGGGGTCATCTCTGGAAGAATACAGTTTGACTTAGGAGACTGGAAGAAGGACACTTTCAAGTGTGTCCGGGGCTCTGTATCTTTTTTACGAGAGGATTGCAACCTGGTGCCATAGTGAACGACATTCCAACTAACCTCCATCCATATGCCACTGACACGCTTTGCCATTTGATGATGACGAGAGATGTGTCGTATCCCACAGGGAAGATGCGGATGGAAGGCTGGAGGTATCCATTTTCATTCTGGAGCAATCTCACTTGTTGGATGCTTTCCATGTTTGAAGCCACCCTGAAGACTGCTGGCCTTAGCTATGCTATTAGGGCCACTCAATATGGTGTAAGGGTCAATTGGCTAATGTTTGTCTCTTTAGAGGAGTTATATAACCTTCACACCTGTACCTTTTTTACTCCGGGTGGGGAGATAGGATTGGCTCTCCACGAAATAAAAGAAGTGTCGAAGCTTTCCTGGGGCACGGAGCCCTATGAAGAGTACGTGCCTTGTGATAAAGAGCTCCGAGATCTGGAGAGTGAAAAATCCAGGATGATTGATGTATATAAGGAATTGCTCTGCCACCATATTATTTGTCATAGGATTAATAAGAAAGGGAGGACCGAGGGGGCCAATCCCCCACGAGAGCCTAGATGGGCTATATCTTCATTCAAGGAGAAGAGGAAGATCCAGCCTCCTTTTCAATCTTAAAACCTATGACCAAGTCAGATATAGAAGCCCGGATGATGGATTATGGGACGGCGGATACTGAGGATAGTGATGATCCTGAGTCTCCGATTGGCAACTACTTTCGTCAAGACGAATATCCGTTGTCGGAGAAAGCTGTGCTGGCAGCTTTCTTAATGATCTGGCTTCGTGACTGCATAGTCCCTGGAGGTTCAGGGTCCATTGAGAGAATAAGCCGGGTTATGATACTTTCGGCTGTGAAGCTAGCGTTCGGATACCGTCATGTATTGCTTCCCGTGATGGTCTGTGCCAGTGGACGAGGTCTGCGGGACTTTTTCAGGAACGCGGTGACTCCTGACGACAGGGCCAACTTTGTTCGGACCGAACTTTCGTATCATTTCCTAATGGGATGGCTGCTACTTTATTGTCCTTCCCTGATGAATGCTGGGTCGGTGACGGACTCTTTGGCGAGAGACACCTTTCTTCGTAGATTTTGTGATGCAGATTGGGCCATTACCGGTGTACCTGCCTGCAGAAAGGCTTTAGGCTCTTTGCAGAATTATGGGCTTTTCAGAGTATCCTCTCTGTCCGACAGCAGAAATGTAGGGGATATCTTAGTAAATAAGGGAGTTCATGCCACCAGCTTGACTGCTGGGGCGTTTTACTGGCTCCAGTCTATTAGACCATCATATTTGGTGCTCTGAAATAGGAATCATGCCTATCTGGAGCCATATCTACCGAGCCATTTCGTGCGACAGTTTGGCTACAGCCAGCTCCTCTTGGGGAATGCTAGCCCACACTTGGAATCGATAGGTAGCTTAATTGACGGGGCGCATGCTTGGATATATTACAATGTCGGGTGCACGGGGGCAGTCTTCACTCTGCCCTTAGATAAGCCTGAGACCCATTTGTGCTATGCTTCCACCAAAATTTATGTTCAGATTAATACTTTTCATCCCCGGTATGATCGTAAACAGAGCTTGATATTGGGGACTCGGTTCGGCCCCCTTCCTGCGAAAAAGGCGCCGAAGGGCCGTAAGAAGGAGAGTGATGTTCTCACTGTGAAGTCAGCTGTATTACCGCGGCCAAAGACTATCTTTAGGGAGCCATCAGCGTCTCCCAAGGAGGACACTAAAGATGATGATTCTTCTCCTCTCAATCCTCCTCAGAAGAGGAAAGTTTCAACTAAATTGGCCCAGGAGCCAACCTTAAAGCGAAAGAAGAAAACCGTTGCCCTGAGGAGAGCCAAGGAAGTAGGTATTGGCTCGCCTCCCTTGAGAAGGTCCTTCCGGCAAACTGGAAGAGGAGGAACGGCATTGCGGGCCATTATTATTCGGGAGGTAGATCCCTTCCTAGACTCCGTAGCCGTTCTGGTCAAGCCTTTAGAAGCTTTCTCACCCTTGCATTTGTCGTTTGCACAGGACCTCGAAGTTGCAGCTGAGGCAGATATCTCTTCGTCTGAGGAGGTGAAGGTGATGACAGTGTCCCCTGCTCGTCTCCGACCGATGGATGAGGGCGGATCTTCCTCAGCTATAAAATTTGAACGAAAAGATCGGGGCGGAGGCTCGGACCATGAAGGTGATCAAAAGATTAGTCCCTCCTACGACATATCTGTGGGAGATTTGTCTGCAATAGGAACTGCGATGAAAGAGCTGGACGATAACCAAGTCCAGTCGGCTCATCCTCCTGCGGGTACATTGCCTTTGTGTCTCTATTCGGATGAGATTTTTTGACTTCGATTTTGTATGCTCCTCGTGAGGCTGACCATGACTGTATGTTCCCTTGTAGACAAGGGGAAAGAACCCCTCGCAAAGATAGTCCCCGCCAATGGGGAAGGGACAGAAGTTTCTCCCGGCTCCACCAATTTTGCTGGTGTTGGAGGAGCAGTTAGTGAGCCGGTATCAGCTACAGAAGGAGAAGTTGAACAGCCTGCTGAGGGGACTATTGCTGAATCTGCTCCTGTTTTAGTTGAGATTGTGGAAGATATTAGGCCTGATGCCGCTCAGGGGCTTTATATTGTTCTTCTTGAACAGTCTGGGCCTGCTCTTGGTTTTTCTGAAACCAAGGTTGATGGCGCAGCCCAGGCTGGAGTTGAGCAAGTCAAAGGTACAAAATTATAATTCTTTTGTATTTCTCTCCTTCTTTTTGGTTACTGATGTATATGTTGTTTTATCTATGAGGTTCGGCTTCTTGTCAGGTGTTCCTTCCTCGAGCGAAAGAAACTTTCTAAGCCTCCTCTCCGACGACTTCTACTGAGGATGACGAGATGGCCCAGAAAATCGTGAAAGCTTTCTACTCTGTGCTGAAAGTAAAGCTTCCTGGAGTCCTGAATCAAAATACTGCCTTCGGCCCTGTGAAGGCTGTTGCCGAATGCCAAGTGGCGGCCCTCGAGAGCATTGTCGGCTATGAAGAATGGGCCAATACTCTGAGGAAAGTTCTGAATGACCTGGAGGGTCAGGTGGCCAGGTTTTGGGATGCCAAACAGCGGAGCCTGACATCGCTGTTTCGTGCAGAGAACGAGGATTTAATGACGGCTCTTACGAAGGAGAAGGCTACTTTCCAGGCAAGGAAGGACGCCCTCGTTCGAGAGATTGGCGAGCTGGATGACCAGTATGGCCAGTTTAATACTACATGTGAGGCATGTGCTGCCTCGAAGAATAGGCTGGCTGCGCCGATCACTGAGAAGTATAATCACATTGCGCAGATCCAGAACGAGATCGCTCAGCTGGAAGTCGACTTGAGGGCGGCAACATCTGAACAGGAGGATTACTTCTCTCAGGCTGCCATGACTGCCACTACTTCTGCCCATTTAGAAGAACAGCTGGTGAAGTTGGAAGGGGAGCATCTGGGTCTGATCCTCTTTGAGGATGAAGCTGCTCGCCAAGAAGAGGCGCGCCATCAAGCTACTGCGAAGTCTGAAGCCAAAATTGCGGCTCTAAGGACAACATCAATCGCCTATGTATCCCTTAGATTCTTTGTAATCTTTTTTTTCTTCCAGCCGTCATGGCTCTTGTACCCTTTTTTCTGTTTCTTGATAGACGTTTGAGTAAAGAATAAAGAATCTTTTCAAAGTGAATGTGGTTTTGTGAAATATCGGAACTAGAGGTAATGTGGACGTAGCAAGGAAATTTCTGGTAGGTATTTTGCTGAGGAATTTTGATGTGGACCTATTATCCATTTTATATTCAAGTTATTCGAATATAGATAATAAGTTGAACGAAGCTGCTAGTAGAGGTAATATGGACGTAATAGCAGAGGATGTTCTATATCTGACCAGAGGTAATATGGACATGGAAAGATATATAACATTAGGTTGGAGTGGATAGTTCAGAGGTAATATGGATGTGATTATCCTTGATAAATACTTTGATCAGAGGTTATGTGGACATGGCAAAACATTTAATCATTCCACTGGGAAAATAATTATCAAAAAACAAATTCAGAGGTAATTGGGACGTGACTTGTTTTCGTCAAACATAGTTTGGACAGAGTCAAAAACGGGAATGATTCCACTGGAAAAATATTTTAGAGGACATATTATCTAGGGCATATTCAAGACTCTTGAAATACGGATAATAGTTAGATAATTTTTCGAATCATATAAGCATCGTACTGTACATTTACATGACCGAACATATGTGAACATTACGTAAAAATGTTACACATAGTATTTCTTCAGAAACTTGTCGTTGATAGGCATTATAAGCAAGTCACCATTGGACTTGGTTAGTCGGTACGCACCGTTAGAATACACTGATTCTATGATGAAAGGACCTTCCTATTTAGGCTAAAAAAATTTTTGTTTTGTGTGTCATGACCATTGGTCTTCTCACTGCTAAGACTATATCGTCGACTTGGAAGATTCTTTCCTTCACTTTTTTATTGAAGGCTCTGGAAAGGCGTGTTTGGTATAGCTCAATGCGCTGCTGAGCTAACAAGCATTTTTTGTCTAGCGCTTCGAGCTTCTGGAGTCGCAAACGGTACCTTTCTTCGGTAGTCAGCTCGCTGGCCAGGACTACTCGAAGGGAAAGAATCTGGATTTCTAGGAGAAGAACTACTTCGCTCCTATAAACCAGAGAGAATGGTGTACTGCCTATTGGAGTCTGGGCCGTTGTACGATAGGCCCATAGTCATTCGTCGAGATTCTCATTCCAATCGCGATTGTTTGAATACACGAACTTTTTAAGAAGTTTAATAATAGTTTTGTTGAAGGCTTCTGCTAGCCCATTAGCCGCTGGATTGTAGGCGGTAGAGGCTACATTCTGGATTCGATTCCTATCACAGAACCGATAGAATGCATGGCTTGCGAACTGTGGACCATTATCATGGATGATCCTACGGGTAGGCCAAAATGGTAGATTACATGATGTTTGATGAAACTGATCACGTTTGACGCCTTCACTTCGGTGAGTGGTATAGCTTCCGCCCATTTGGAGAAGTAATCAATTATGGCTAGGATGAACCGATGTCTTTAGAGGATGGCGGGCTGATTAGTCCTATGACGTCCATGCCCCAGGCTTCAAACGACCAAGATGCTACCATCGGGTATAGAAACTCTGAAGGTTGATGAATAAAATCGGCATAGAACTGAAAGGCTCTACACCTTTTTGTATATTCAACAACATCAACTATTATCGTGGGCCAATAATAACCCATTCGCTTGAGGCGATCTTGTAATTTGGGGTCTGGTTGGTGTACACCATAAACTCCGTCATGAGCCTCCCGGAGTGCATGTTTGGCTTCTGTGTCTGATAAATATTATAACAGTAGCCCATTATAAGAGCATCGGTACAACATCTTGGTAGCTGTGTCGTAGTAAAATCTGATGGATCGCCTTTGGATAGACACTGCTTCCTTCGGGTCCTTAGGGAGGATTCCATAGATGGTGTTGTCTATGAAGGAAAATCTCCAGTTTTTAATATCGACATTTCTTTCCGTTGTGTAACTGAGATGAATATTCAAGGCATTTTTTATACAGAATAGTTCTCGACCAGACACTGTGATCGACTGCTGAATATTAGTAGGGACGGTCAAGGAAGCAGCAAGACCAGCTAGAGCATCTGCTTCTATATTTTGTAGTCGAGGCACGTGCTCGATGAAGAATCCAGCAAAAGTAGACGCCAACTCGATTGTTGCTCTGTGGTAGGGGATGAGATATTCGTGGCTGTTTGTCATTAAAATCTTTTGATTAAATTCTAATTACAAACAGAACAGTGTTACAATATTGGACTTAGACGTAGTCCTAGTAGTATACTTTTGTTTATCTGGGTCCCTTGTCCCGATGGAGCGAGTGGTAATGCGTTGACTCCGTTGACGATCTGATGACGGTTCTCGATTCTCTGAAGGTCTGAGTTGCTCTGGATCCTGGAGCTTGTGGAGAGGAAGAAGACGTTGAATGTCTGTATCTGCCTCTCTGTATATGTATATCGGTGGTTGTGTGATGTGTGTGTCCGTAAGAAGGAAGTGATCCCTCAATTTATTGCTTTGCAGGCTGGCTGCTCTTACGCGCATATGTAGGATGTGCCTGTACGCGGAAACGCCACATGGTGGTTGCTGATGGAGGCACATGGGCGATGCGCTCTGATTGAGGAGTTGAACCCTTCCTGTTGCCTTTGTGGGCTGCGGCCGAGCTGACACGTAGCAACAGAGAGGATCTTTCAGTTGTTGAGATCTTGGGTGATTAGCACCCCTTCATAGGCTGAATCAAGTCAAAGGACACGTGTCGTAGGTCCATGGCTCGACGATCTCGGATTTGATGGGGAGTGATCTGATATGATGCGCCAGGTATTGGGCGCATGAGGAGACTTTGGCTCGTAACCTTTAGGAGTCACGAACCAGTCGAGGCGCATGGCTTTTGAGGCACATGGGGGGCTTCAGTAGTGACTTTACTTCTATCTTTAGGGATCAGAGAAAAGTCTGAGGCGCACGACTTTTGAGGCACATACAGAGATTTAGGCGCATGCAGAGATTTAGGCGCATGGCTGCTGAGGCGCATGCGAGATGGATGGGCAGCCACGTGGCATGTAACTGCCGGAGGAAAGCAATGATGATGCTAACGTCGGCGACGCTTCGTCTTCTGAAAAAGCTGTCAATCGTTTAGTCCTCGGGGGACGTGCTGCCAACTATGTCAGACTTCAGCAGTTAATGTTCTTTGACAGGTGATGGGCTGTTGAGTGGGCGTGTCGATCCGTGTTCCACTAGGTGCATGGGGACGCATGGGGGCGCATCCTTATGAGGCGCTTGGTGCTGAAGGGCGCATCTGTATGATGTGCGGTCTGACCAGCGCATCCGTTTTGCATGACACGTCTTTATTGGTCCGACTGTTGAGTTCTTTGAGTCATTAATGGCTCTCTGACTTAGCTGAATTCGAAAGGGTGAATTCATCATCATGAATACCAGTTCATTGCACTAACTTCGAAAAGGTTGCCACTTGGCACATGGGTTTGATTTGCCCTAGCCTATGAATAGCAACAGTTTGAGAGAGTTTTGTTGTCTCTCCCTTGACTTCTCGACGAAGATGGATTCGACTGATCCTCCTTCTTGGCAAGACGTTGTACTGTGGATGATGGTTCTCCTTGTTCGAAGAAGCTTTGACGATGAACTCCTTCAGAAGACTGAGATTCGCCGAGTTAGAATAGACATAGCAATTTATGTTCGACCCGCTTGCTGGTACGACATCGAGTGCCAAGTTGAATGCATTGTTTGGGTTTGATGATGGAAGAGCCCCATGCTGGCAGATGCGCCTGTGCATTGACGAGGAAGTGATTCACTCTGACGGGGCGGAGTGATGTGTCACGACCCGCACCCTAGAGTAAGGGCACGAGACGTGGGTACGTCCAGCCTATGCCGCAGTGTCGGCGGTAGAACGCTGTCCTAGATCAAACATCTAACAAAATAAAGATACCTGTACAGTATATACTCTTCGAATGGAGGTGACATAGCAGATACAGTCTCAATCACATCTAAGGTAGAGCATGATAAAGATAGATAAAATATGAAATCCAAAAGAGATACCGTAGATAGAATTCTAAGTGTCTAAGATACACAAATCCAGAAATACATCTCAAAGCTCAAATACAGTAATCCATAAATACAACTCAAGACAACTGAAAATAAGCTATGAGCAAAACCCTAGCTATCTATACAACCTCTACTGTGTCTACTCTAGGCTAGCAGGCAACCTCCAGGCTATCTGTAAAATTTATCAACAGGTCCAGTCAGGACGGTAGCGAGCACAATACATCTCACGCAGATCATAACAGGTTAGAGAATATAAACATACAAGAGAGTACGATACATGAAACTGAAAGAAAATACATGATGTAAACAGAGCGAGAACTGTAATAGAAATATCTACTATAAGTAGAGAGCTACCAGAGACTAGTGATTTAGAGTACAAAGTCGACATGTGAACGGCTGGATTTGCACATGACTATACTAAAGAGGCGCACATGGCTATACTACTTTAGAATTGTTCACATGACTATTTATACTCCCCCATACCCTAACCAATATACAAGGATCCAAACAAGTTATGTTACGTACATGGTTTTCACATGAAACCCATAAATGGGTGCACATAAAATATACATGAGAGCTCATACATGAGTGCACATAAAGTTCATATGGGGGCCCATAAATGAGTGCACATGAAATTCACATGAAGGCTCATAAATGAGTGCACATGCAATATAGGTTATACATGAAATACATGGGAAACATGACCGATTCATGATAGCACATGAGAGTACACAAGCGAGCACGAACGAGCATGAAGCACATGATAACATGAATAACATGAGAGCGAGGAATACACGATGTACATGAACACATGATACAATATATCCGATGCTTCCGAGGGAGATAACATCTCAATGTAGGGATCCATATAGTACCAATTCGTGATAATATCGTGGCAGCATCAAATAAGGTAAACTAGAGCAAGAATATAATTCTAAGTAAGTTATGAAATGATCAGAAAATGTACTTGCCTACTATCTGAATGTCGAAAGGAAATGTACTATCCGAGGAGAGGTGTCTGGCTCCTATTTAGAACAACAAGTCCAAAATGGTAAAATAAAGCTCTACTATGCATTCTACATGATTCTAGGTCATTCTAGGTCAAAGTCAACTCTTGGTCAACTCTGGTCAACCGTACTAGTCAAATTAGGTTAACTAGGCAGTACTAGGTCTAAACCTAGACTAACAAGTCTCATTAGGCCTAACCAAGCCTAGACTAACACTCACACAAAATCACAAAGCTACACAAGTTATCAGACACACATTACATATATATTCATATATATTTTTATTACAAGCAAGGTGCATAAAGACAAGGAGTGGGTGATACATGAATGTGGATATGGCAATGTGTACATAGCAGTACAATGTGTTCAAGTGTGAGGGTATTATGTTAGAAGGATAACATTTAGCAAGGGTTCATTGTGTCACATAGAAGAAATAACATGTAAAGCATAGGTTTAGCATGTGTGTGTGGGTGTTAATCATAACAAAAAGAGTTTATTTATACATCAAAGGGTTTACTCATAATAGTAAGTAGGTTTTATGTGTATTCATGCTTGGGATTATTGTCAACATGTAGAAGGGGGTTTTAACATATGAACATGGTGCTAAGTGCTAATATGGCATCATATATTCCAATCATGTTGGCATTCATATATAGCATACATTCATACTTGATTATGTTACTTACTTACATATGGATACTTGCATACATGTTTCAATACCTTGCATTACCTACATGCTTTCATTTCATCCATTCATTCATGCATCGTATTCATTCATTCATTCATGCACATATACGTACATATTTGAATATATTATATACTGTCATACATTATATCATTTATGTATACCCTATATTATATTACATTCTCTTAACACACACACACATATATATACACATGCATACATACATATTTGTACATACAAGGATACACAAAATGCATATGTCGTATAGTAATCTTCTACTTAAAATCAATACTGTACAAATTAAGCATTCATTAAATTCTAGGATTAAAGTATGTTATATATCTCTGTGTTAGCTTTCCGAAACTTTAAACGGATCGCATTTTCGTGTCCGGAAGCTCCCGGAATCGCAAAAACACCGAAACGCGTTCGTCTTTCGTACAGCTGACACTCAAATAATTTTACAGAAAGTTTTAGGATGAATTTGGCTTATTAAAATATATATTTGGAAAGCTAACTTCAATACGGTTCTTTTAAAAAAAATGGGAGATAAATCGGAGTTTTAAGCTAAAAGTTATGACATTTCTAAGTTGCTATTGATACTAAAAACGTGGATAAATATTATGACGAATTTAGGTAGTTTGAGACGAAAGAAACACAATTATATAACATAATATATCAAGAACTCACTCTCTACACTAATATATATATATGAGACACTATAGAACACATCTCCAATACAAAAATATGAGATTAAACATGTAATAATTCATTCATACATAACAACAACACATAGTGTGTCCAAATTTGGGGTTTTCCTACATGGACACAACCACAACACAAAGGACACTCCTATGACCTCCAAATGGACACAAAATGGATACAAATAGTGATACAACCATGGGGTCATTCCTATGGGTTCAAAATATTTCTATATGCATGTAGGGATGGATTAGAGGAGATATTATACCTTCCGGGAGAGAGATTCAAAGAAAAATCCTTCCGACACGACACCGACACGTAGAGATTCTAAAAGGACACGAACGAGCTCCGAATCCTCCCAAATTTGGCTAGCACCCTCTAACCATGGAGTAGAGGAGAAATGAAGAAGATTTGGTGGAATAAAGGGTTGATTTGGAGATGAAATCAATGGAGGTTCATCTCTAAATTAATTTGGGAAAGAACAAGAGAGAGAAAATGGATGAAAACAAATGAATGAAGGAGTGACTCACTCCTTATCCCCCCCCCCATAGGTGGCTGCCTAAAAAGGGTGAGGTGTCCCCTATTTGAATGTCCAAAATGTCCTCCACTAATCTATTTGAATTAAATTAGGAATGGATTAAAGGTTGAGGTCAATTTAGTCTAGTTTAAGTCTCTAATTAAACTAAACCTATCCATAAATAATTAGTCTAACTACTAACTAAAATTAATATCATGTGGAATAAAATTAATATCATGTGGGCCATGCCTAACTAGTGTGTGGATCCCACTAGAGTCAAACTACCCCCGGGTCTCCGTTTTAAGTCGGATTGAGTTAAAATTCGAACCCGACTCAAATAACCCCAAAACAATATCATAAATAATAAAATAAATTTCAAAAATGTAAAATGACAAAAATACTCCAGTTTCTGAAAACTGGGGGTGACAAATCTATCCATCTTAAAAAAAATTTGTCCTCAAAATTAAAACAAAGCAATCACAGGAAACACATGCAGAAAACAATCTCATTGAAATACTTTTCAAAAGAAAAAATTAGCAATAAAAAAAATCTCTTTGAGGCACATCAAACATTTATAAATAAAAACTGATACGTGTCCGCTACGGACACAAAACCATCACAAAATTACACCTATCAAAGGTCCAAATCAACAATCACCAACGCAATAAATATCAAAATAATTCAAAGAGGTCAAATACAAAATATCCTTAGGCCATAAATGACATTAAAACATCCTAATCACATGGTTAGGCTCTAGGTCAAACAGTCTCTAGGGTTTCACTAGCAAACATCAAAATCACAAGTCATAATTTTAAATAGTTTTAAAATAATTTAAAAATTACCAAAAATTATATCAAGATTTAAATGTCAAATCAATAAATGATTAAAATTACAAAATTTCAAAATTATCCTCATTTTAGAAAACTGGGTGTTACAAGTCTACCCACCTTAGAAAAATTTCGTCCTCGAAATTAAAATGTTCATACTCCTTCTAGGTCAAACCCCCCACAATCAAAGTCTCAGAACTTAAACAATCATACGATTTAAAAGGATGACATACAGGGTCATGGCATACGGTGGTAGTGAAAGTCTCATCTAGGTATACTAGTCATGCTAAACCAAAACGGTCATAGGATATCAAAACACACAAGCAATCTAGGGTGCTAAACTAGAAAAGATACAGAAATAACAATCATCAAGACTGTAAGGCAGTCTACCATCCTATATGAAAACTGGTACTTATCAAAATAAAATAAAGTTAACTACCATTTTTCTAATAAGGGGTACTATTCAAGAAAATCAAAATCAAAAGTTAAAGAATGAAAGCCAATTGCATGGAAATCCAATCACAATATTTTTATTTATATAGCATTAGAGAGGGAAAAGGTAGCATTATGTACAAGTTATGTAGTTCGTGTGTGTATGGGTGTATGTGGACATGTTCATATGGTTAGATAATAGGCGTGTGTGTATGTGAAATATACATGAAAGTGCATAGGAGGATTTGGGCTTCAAACAATAACTACCAAGTTACACTAATCATGGCATATTGTTTAAACAATCTACAATACACAACTCATTTGCTCATAACATGCATGGCTAACCATGTATATATGTATATATAAAGAGGTAGAGATTTAGTTATGTATCTATATACATTATAACATGTATGCATAAACTCTATATATATCTATATAGATATATGAACATAACATAGAGAGGAAGGGTTAAGTTACATGGCAGTGTATACTATGTTAGAGTGTGGGTGTCACTATACAGGGTTATAGCTTTAGTAATGAAAGGTTAGACCCAGTTTTAGCTCAACATTTACATACAAGAATCTGAAATAAGCTAACATTTAAACCAGTATAATATTAACCAACCCAATGTTTATCACAACCTAACATGTAAGAGTATAAACCTAACATCATATCCCTACATACAACAATGTACATAGCTCCAAAATATTACATTTTTAAAAAAAATAAAACATCAAATTGAACTAAACATTTGGAATCCAGTATTAAGGGTTAATATGCACACAGTCTTAGATTTGACAAATTCAAACACAAAACTCAACCAATTTTTTTTTGAATTGAAACCCTATGTATAACATACATGTGCAATGATGTAAACATAACTAATAACATGAAATTTATATTTGAATTACAAATTTTAACTGGAAATGCATAGTCTCTGTTACTGTACTGTATCAGAAATATTGGGGTTTTGAAAATTTAAACATCAACAACATATTAATATATATTTAGATAGGTTGGAAATCAAAGTGTAGCATGCATACGTGTCAGGCAAAGAGTCTGTGTCCACTATATATATATTCTCATGTCCCAATATAAAAATCAAATTCTACATCAAGACTAACATTTAGATTCCTACCAAGATTGTAAAGTAGGTGATTGACGTAATCAAGACAGTTTTATTATTATTATTTAATACAAGAATAATAGCAAGAAAGTAATAACGATAAAATCTGTTTTGCTTATCTGTTTAAAGAAGGAACCATTTTGAAACCCAGAACTATAATATCAATTACAAGATAAGGTCTAGCAAAATCATCGGTTCATTGTATTAAGAAGAAACTCATAGCAAGAAGTTACACAAGAGTTTATAAAAACAACTAAACCTACTCCTAAGTTAAATAATGAGAAGCAAAACAAAACAAACAAATAATAATTTTTTTTGAAGGGCTGGAACAAAAGTAGAGAAAACATGTTCAAAATATTTAAGGTACAATCTGATAATCATATGCGTCTATCCAAAATCATGGTACTCTAAATCCTCGTCATACTAGTAAGCAAGGCTACGATAATCACAGAGTCCTTGACTTAGGCACATACCTCTAGAATCATGGTATTTAAAATTTTTACGATGCCACTAGCTTGGCTGCGAAAATCTTAAATTTCCACACCCGAGAAATATATCCAAAATTAGACTATATGTCCTCACCATGCTGGCTAATGTGACTGTAGAAGACTAGATTCCATAACTTAGATGACCTAGGCCATATGATTTCATCTTGAAAAAAATTAAATTAAATCAATAATAGATACACAAAAATCAAATTTATCAACGAACATCAAGATTCAAAACTGAACAATAATCCATCAAATTATATAAATACAAACTCGGATGCAACAGCTAACATCAAGATTCAAAACTCCACAATCATCATCAAAATCAAGTTTAACAACAGAAAGTAAAGATAAATCAAATCAAGGGAAGAAGAGTTTTTTAAATCGAAGTTAAAATAAGATTCTCAAGGGTCGTCTCAGGAATCTCTCAAGAAATCCTAACTGTGATTGAGTACCTTCAAAAATATATCCCTAATTCTACTGGAGGCTGTAGTGGTACTCTAGTTCGAAGACCACTACACAAACTCGACCTGCATGGGCCACCACTAAAAACGTGTCACGACCCGCACCCTAGAGTAAGGGCACGAGACGTGGGTACGTCCAGCCTACGCCGCAGTGTCGGCGGTAGAACGCTGTCCTAGGTCAAACATCTAACAAAATAAAGGTACATGTACAATATATACTCTCCGAATGGAGGTGGCATAGCAGATACAGTCTCAATCACATCTAAGGTAGAGCATGATAAAGATAGATAAAACATGAAATCCAAAAGAGATACCGCAGATATAATTCTAAGTGTCTAAGATACACAAATCCAGAAATACATCTCAAAGCTCAAATACAGTAATCCATAAATACAACTCAAGACAACTGAAAATAAGCTATGAGCAAAACCCTAGCTATCTATACAACCTCTACTGTGTCTCCTCTAGGCTAGCAGGCAACCTCCAGGCTATCTGTAAAATTTATCAACAGGTCCAGTTAGGACGGGAGCGAGCACAATACATCTCACGTAGATCATAACAGGTTAGAGAATATAAACATACAAGAGAGTACGATACATGAAACTGAAAGAAAATACATGATGTAAATAGAGCGAGAACTGTAATAGAAATATCTAGTATAAGTAGAGAGCTACTAGTGACTAGTGATTTAGAGTACAAAGTCGACATATGAACGGCTAGATTTGCACATGACTATACTAAAGAGGCGCACATGGCTATACTACTTTGGAATTGTTCACATGACTATTCATATTACCCCATACCCCAATCAATACACAAGGATCCAAACAAGTTATGTTATGTACATGGTTTTCACATGAAACCCATAAATGGGTGCACATAAAATATACATGAGAGCTCATACATGAGTGCACATGAAGTTCACATGGGGGCCCATAAATGGGTGTACATAAAATTCACATGAAGGCTCATAAATGAGTGCACATGCAATATAGGTTATACATGAAATACATGGGAAATATGACCGATTCATGATAGCATATGAGAGTACACAAGCGAGCACGAACGAGCATGAAGTACATGATAACATGAATAACATGAGAACGAGGAATACACGATGTACATGAAACACATGATACAATGTATCCGATGCTCCCGAGGGGGATAACATCTCAATGTAGGGATCCATATAGTACCAATTCGTGATAATATCGTGGCAGCATCAAATAAGGTAAACTAGAACAGGAATATAATTCTAAGCAAGTTATGAAATGATCAGAGAATGTACTCGCCTGCTATCTGAATGTCCAAAGAAAATATACTGTCCGAGGAGAGGTGTCTGGCTCCTATTTAGAACAGCATAATTCACAACAAGTCCAAAATGGTAAAATAAAGCTCTACTGTGCATTCTACATGATTCTAGGTCATTCTAGGTCAAAGTCAACTCTTGGTCAACTCTGGTCAACCGTACTAGTCAAATTATGTTAACTAGGCAGTACTAGGTCTAAACCTAGACTAACAAGTCTCATTAGGCCTAACCAAGCCTAGACTAACACTCACACAAAATCACAAAGCTACACAAGTTATCAAACACACATTACATATATATTCATATATATTTTTATTACAAGCAAGGTGCATAAAGACAAGGAGTGGGTGATACATGAATGTGGATATGGCAATGTGTACATAGCAGTACAATGTGTTCAAGTGTGAGAGTATTATGTTAGAAGGATAACATTTAGCAAGGGTTCATTGTGTCACATAGAAGAAATAACATGTAAAGCATAGGTTTAGCATGTGTGTGTGGGTGTTAATCATAACAAAAAGGGTTTATTTATACATCAAAGGGTTTACTCATAATAGTAAGTAGGTTTTATGTGTATTCATGCTTGGGATTATTGTCAACATGTAGAAGGGGGTTTTAACATATGAACATGGTGCTAAGTGCTAATATGGCATCATACATTCCTATCATGTTGGCATTCATATATAGCATACATTCATACTTGATTACGTTATTTACTTACATATGGATACTTGCATACATGTTTCAATACCTTGCATTACCCACATGCTTTCATTTCATCCATTCATTTATGCGTCGCATTCATTCAATCATGCATCGCATTCATTCATTCATTCATTCATGCACCTATACATACATATTTGAATACATTATATACTTTCATACATTATATCATTTATTCATACACTATATTATATTACATTCTCTTAACACACACACGCACATATATATATACACATGCATACATACATATTTGTACATACAAGGATACACAAAATGTATATGTCGTATAGTAATCTTCTACTTAAAATTAATACTGTACAAATTAAGCATTCATTAAATTCTAGGATTAAAGTATGTTATAGATCTTTGTGTTAGCTTTCCGAAACTTTAAACGGATCGCATTTTCGTGTCCGGAAGCTCCCGGAATCGCAAAAACACCGAAATGCGTTCGTCTTTCGTACAGCTGACACTCAAATAATTTTACAGAAAGTTTCATAAAGAATTTGGCTTATTAAAATATATATTTGGAAAGCTAACTTCAATACGGTTCTTTAAAAAAACGGAAAATAAATCAGAGTTTTATGCTAAAAGTTATGACATTTCTAAGTTGCTATTGATACTAAGAACGTGGATAAATATTATGACGAATTTAGGTAGTTTGAGACAAAAAAAACACAAGTATATAACATAATATATCAAGAACTCACTCTCTACACTAATATATATATATATATATATATATATATATATATATATATATATATATATATATATATATATATATATATATATATATATATATATATATGAGACACTATAGAACACATCTCCAATACAAAAATATAAGATTAAACATGTAATAATTCATTCATACATAACAACAACACATAGTGTGTCCAAATTTGGGGTTTTCCCACATGGACACAACCACAACACAAAGGACACTCCTATGACCTCCAAATGGACACAAAATGGATACAAATGGAGATACAACCATGAAGGTCATTCCTATGGGTTCAAAATATTTCTATATGCATGTAGGGATGGATTAGAGGAGAGATTATACCTTCCGGGAGAGAGATTCAAAGAAAAATCCTTCCGACACGACACCGACACGTAGAGATTCTAAAAGGACACGAACGAGCTCCGAATCCTCCCAAATTTGGCTAGCACCCTCTAACCATGGAGTAGAGGAGAAATGAAGAAGATTTGGTGAAAGAAAGAGTTGATTTGGAGATGAAATCAATGGAGGTTCATCTCTAAATTAATTTGGGGAAGAACAAGAGAGAGAAAATGGATGAAAACAAATGAATGAAGGAGTGACTCAGTCCTTATCCCCCCATAGGTGGCTGCCCAAAAAGGGTAAGGTGTCCCCTATTTGAATATCCAAAATGTCCTCCACTAATCTATTTGATTTAAATTAGGAATGGGTTAAAGGTTGGGGTCAATTTAGTCTAGTTTAAGTCTCTAATTAAACTAAACCTATCCATAAATAATTAGTCTAACTACTAACTAAAATTAATATCATGTGGACTAAAATTAATATCATGTGGGCCATGCCTAACTAGTGTGTGGATCCTACTAGAGTCAAACTACCCCCCGGGTTCCCGTTTCAAGTCGGATTGAGTTAAAATTCGAACCCGACTCAAATAACCCCAAAACAATATCATAAATAATAAAATAAATTTCAAAAATGTAAAATGACAAAAATACCCCTATTTTTGAAAATTGGGGGTGACATGATGCGCTGGAGGACAGGCACAGCATGTTGCAACTGCTGGAACACAGACTGCCTTGGTAGTGGAGCGACTGCCTTGCGGCAGCAAGAGTTGATGACGACCGTAGCACAAGTGTGCCCTGTAAGGGGCGTATTATGCTTGTCGGTCGGCTCTCTTGATCGGCGTTTGTGAATGATCACATTACGTAAATCGTTAGAGGAGAGTGCCACCTTCACACCCCCATCAGGCACATGACAAGGCCAAGCGCCGGGGTGGTCAAGTGAGAGTGCCACCTTTACACCCCCATCAGGCACATGGCAAGGCCAAGCGTCGGGATGGATAAGTGAATGTTGTGCCCCCTGATCCAACGCCAAACATGCGCTCAGATCAGTAGCGGGGGTACAATATTTAAAGTGGCTTGAACGAGCCTCAGACGCACAACCAATGGAGGTGCGGGAATTCAAGACTTCAGAGTTTGCCTGCTCGACTTGGTTACGAACGCAGCATATGCGCCTAAGTGAGACAAGGACTTTGAGGGTCGGCTCATTTCTGGCACAGAAGCACCCGAGTCAACCTTGTATAGCTTACCATCAGCAGCGCATGATTGTGAGCGCATGCTTCTGGTTTGTCGTTGGTATAGCACGTTTGAGGCGCATGGCCCATGCCACCTTAGACTTCTTCGTACCAGCCCACTGAGGTGCATAGTACTCAGAGTCCAAATTATCCTCGCCATAACAGCGAGTAAAGAACTTGCAGCCAACCCAGAAGAAAAGAAGAACTACTGCAACTTTTTGTGGCTCGAACGGGCTCCCTGGATAACGGGCTCCCTTTTCTTGATTTATTTTGGTGTCCCTTTCAAAGGAGGCAAGAGGACTCTATATATAGAGTGGAATGAGACATCTCTTCTTCTCCTTTTCGATAGGATAAAAAGCAAGATCCCTTCTTTTTCATGCTTCTACAAGACCCTCTTTAAAGTTTTTAAAACTTTTGGACAAGTTTTGAAATACTTTAAACGAGAAGCATGAACAGTAGAGCTGTTTAGGTGTGACAATCCTATCAGAGGTAGTATGGACGTGATAGGTTTGGGTACTTCCACTGGGGAATTTATGTGGACTTATCATCCTTGGCGCACCTTGGTTTTAGGTACAGATAATAAGTTGAAGAGAGAGAGAGAGAACCAACATATTTTACTCAGAGGTAGTATGGACATGGTAAATATGGGATTGATGATAGAGCTTTCCTACTCATAGGTGATATGGACGTAGTAGGAATGACTCTGGGGAGATACGCGGAACTACTCATAGGTAATATGGACATGAAAGTTCTGCTGGGGATGTAATCATTTACTTTTAAATAAAGAATGAAGAGTTTTGTGGTGTGTTCATTTTTGCTGTCATGAACTTGATGATTTGTGTGGGCCTATTATCTTTTGCGCACCTTGTTGTTAGGTACAGATAATAAGTTTGAGAGAACCTGACATGTTTGCTCAAGATGATGTGGACGTGGCAAATATGGGGTTCAAATGATGGAATCTTCTTACTCAGAGGTGTTATGGACGTGGTAGGAGTGACTCAGGAGGGATACACGGAACTACTCAGAGGTAATATGGACGTGGAAGTTCTGAGATCAATGTACGACAACACAGGAGTTGTCTGTACGGGATGTTTACTCAGAGGTAATATGGACGTGGTAAACATGATGGGTAGCATGGTCTTACGGAGCGCAAGATTGCGCCTTGTGGGGCGTAGAAGAATAACTCAGAGGTAATATGGACGTGGTTGTCCTTCTACTGGAGGATAGAACGCCACGGAACAGCTGGATTTCGGAAGCGTAAGATTTTGTGGAAGGGAATTGTACGTGAGCCCTGATGATTGGGTCTACAAACTCCCTTGTTCGGTGAAGATAGAAGTACATGTCTGAAGGATGTCAGGAGTAGTACTTCTTTAGGAACTTGTCGTTGATGGACATCATGAACAAGTCCCCATTGGGTTTGGCGAGGCAGTAAGCACCGTTTGAGTATATCGTTTCTATGATGAAAGGCCCCTCCCACTTGGGCTCGAACTTTCCTGGTGTCTTGTGAGTCAACACCATCGGCCTCCTGACTGCCAGAACCAGGTCTCTACTTGAAAAGTCCCTGCTTGACCTTCTTGTTGAAAGCCTGTGATATACGAGCTTGATAGAGTTCGATGTGCTGTTGAGCTAGGAGACGTTTTCGTCAAGTGCCTCCAATTCTCGCAGACGGCAACGTTGATTGTCTTCTTCTGTGAGTTGATTTGTGATCGCTACACGGAGTGAGGGTATCTGGATCTCGAAAGGCAGTACCGCTTCGCTCCCGTAGACCAAGGAGAATGGTGTGTTGCCCATCGGGGTCCGTACCGTTGTACGGTAGGCCCAAAGGCATTCACCGAACTTTTCATTCCAATCGCGTTTGTTGGATGACACGACCTTTTTGAGTAGCCTGACGATAGTCTTGTTGAATGCCTCGGCCAATCCGTTTGCTGCCGAATTGTAGGCGGTTGATGCCATGTTTTGAATGCGATTTTTGTCATAGAATCTGCTGAAAACATGGATGATGAACTGAGGACCGTTATCGTGGATAATCCTCCGAGGTACCCCGAAACGGTAGATGACATGGTGCTTGATGAACTGACCACCCTGGAGCTCTTCACTTCTGCCAGTGGAAATGCTTCTGCCCATTTGGAGAAGTAGTCGGTGATTGCTAGGATGAAGCGGTGTCCCTTGATGAAGGAGTTCAAACAGAGATAGGCGGGCAGGAGTACTGGCAAGTTGTGCCAGTATGTCGAAGTTGTGGGGCTTGGCTAGTCCCGAAGCATTCTCCTTTCATAAAGGCCTGTCAAAACGGGCCTCTACATGCTTCTGTTTATTGGCTCCTGGAGGCTTGGATGGACCTCCTTCTTCGGCAGCAGGGGCAATGCAGGAAGGCACCACCTCAACGGAAGCTTCGTCGGGTTGGACGATCAGCTGCGAACGGGTTTGTACAGGGAGAGCCTCCTCCGCGGAGGAAGAGACCATGCGGCAAGACTTGATCTTCTTGCCCTTAGCTTTGGAGGCAGAGCGTACCTCCGGTTGGGTAACCTCGAAGACGAGATCAGGGTGAACCCATAAGACTTCTTCCCGAGATGTGGTGAGTGGGATGAGTCCACTCACGTTGTCACGAGTAGGTAGTAGATTGACCACCTATTGTCGCCTTAGGGATGGGGACGATGCCATCTTGTGTCGTGGTTGGCGGTAAGGTGCCAAATTAGAGCGACACCAGGTTGGCCGAGAACGTTTTTCTCGTAGTCGATGGAGATGACATCCGTATTGATCATGCGCTGGATGTAGTTCTTGAGGACGTAGCAGTCCTTAGTTGGATGTTTGACAAACCGATGGTAGTGACAGTACCTCGATTGTCCACTTTTCCAACCTCGTCGAGACGCTTCGGGTCTGGCAATTTGAACTTGTCACCCTGCTTCAGTATCTCAAAGAGTTGCAGGGTGTCTTCATCATTGAAAGAATAAACCTCCTTTGGCCTTGGTGCAAGTGGAGGCTTCTGAGTTGGTGCTGATGCACCTTTGGAGGCATTGACAGTCAACGCCTGTTTCCCCTTCGTCTCTCGTTCGGAGTTGTTGGCTGCAGGCCGTTTCCCTTTGTCCTCAAAGGCAGGGAAACTAACTCCCAGAAGGCGAGCATTGGACGCCTTCTTTTTGCTGCTTGACTTCGATGATCAAGGAACTCCAGTCGGGAGGAGTGGAGTTGAGCCAGAGTTTGACTGCAGGAAGCATGTTCATGCTGTAGGAGGAGAGGAGTGCGTGTTCTGGCATGCCCGGGGCAGTCTGAAGCAGGCCTGTCAGAAGCGTTCGATGAATACTCGAACTGTTTCCTTCTCCTTCTGGCGTATCTCTATGAGGGACGCTATTGTCATGTCCTTTCCGCCGTCGTAGAAACGGTCGAGAAAGAGACGCGTCAAGTCGTCGAAGGAAGATATGGAGTTATCGGAGAGACTGCAGTACCAGTCGTACGCCACTCCCTTCAGTGCCTCGACAAATATGCTGGTGAGTAGGGCATCCTCCTTCGGGAGATGTCCCGTTTGAGACTGGAAGTACATCAGATAGCGATGCGGAGAGTCCTTCCCGTCGTATGGCGTCAATGTTTATGGTTTATACTTAGGAGGATAAACCACTTTATTCCATTCGAGGGGATATGGTTGGGGGATCCCCATCTTTTGGCACTCCTCTTTTATTCTTGAACTCAAAGCGCTCACGCAAGTCCCTGATCATTTTGACCACGTCTTCCGTGGAGCTGGGAGTCGAGAAAGGTGGTACCGCCTGGAGTTGAGCATTTGAAGGCTCCAACGTCCGTGGTGCCTCACGACGATCTGTATCCAAGGATACCCGTTGAAGGGGTACGCTTGATTCTCCATTGGCCCCTAGGTCAGGACCGGTAGAAGTGCTCGGGCCAAAGACCGTATTTCAAACACGCTTGAGTCAGTATTTGTATGGAGGCAGAGAGGTTTTGATTCCTCCCTTCAAGGTATCCATGCGCTAGACGAGGTCTGCTGGCGGCACATCAGGCTCGGTATCAGCCCCAGTCATGTATACTGTCATGACACGGCTGGAGTCGGATGGATCAGTTGAGGCTTCGCTTTCGGCCTCGCTCTCTTGTAGAAGAGAAACTTCCCCCGGAGCCTCATCTTGGCTACCACCAGCTACATTCTGGAGGACATCCTCGTCATCAGGAGCATCCGCCAGGCCTGACTACCAGTTCTGTTTGGAGGACTTCCGTCTTCGAGACGCAGGTCCACAGGAGCCAGACTACCCCCAGCTACGTCCGGAGGCTGACTTCGTCTCCAGGATGAAGGTCCACCCCAGTTGTGCTCTGGAGGATATCTTCATCTTCAGAAGAAGGATCAACAAGGGCTTGACTACCCCCAGCTTCCTCCAAGATCTTCTTTCTCCCCCGAGTGCCTTCAAATGCTCCGAAGGACGGGACAGTTGTCTTGGTTTTCCTCGGTTGGCTCTTGGACAAGGACGAGAAATTGCCAATCGCCCTTGGACTGAGGAGGAGTTAGAGATTACGTTGCATGAAGCAACCTTTAGTTCTGGCTCTTTTATTGACACCTTCTTCCGAGGCGATGTCAGAGGGGTGTTGATGATTGCAGCCGCTGGAACACCGACTGTCTTGGTGGAACTGCTGTCTTGTAACAGCAGTTGATGGTGACTACAGCACAGGTGTGCCCTGTGAGGGGTGCATTGTGCTTGTCAACTGACTCTCCTGATCGGCGTTTGTGAGTGATCACGTTACGCAGATCATTGGAGGAGAGTGCACCTTCGTACCCCCATCAGACGCATGGCAAGGCCAAAGCGGGATGGTCAAGTGAATGTTGTGCCCCGATCCAACACCAAACAGGCGCTCAATCAGTAGTAGGGGAACAACATTTATAGTGACTTGAATGAACCTCAGACGCACAACCAGTGGAGGCACGGGAGTTCAAGACCACAAAGTTTGTCTTGCTCGACTTGGTTGCGAACGCAACAGATGCGCCCAAGTAAGACAAGGACTTTGAAGGTCGACTCATTTCGGTACAGAAGCACCCAAGTCGACCTTATACAGCTTACCATCAGCAGCGCGCATGCTTTGATTTGATGCCAGCATAGCACGTTTGAGGCGCATGGCCCGTGCTAGACTTCTTCGTACCAGTCCGCTGGGGCGTATAGTACTCAGAGTCCAAATTCTTCTCGCTACTACAGCGAGTGAGCCTGTCAAAGATAGAGGCCTTTGTGGTGCATCAGAGGTAATGCTCGGGGCATTAGCTGCGCTCATGCTCCGTAATGCATCTTCCTCGTCTGAGAGGGAGATGGCTGGGGCATGTGTTCAGCGCACATTTCCCCGAGATATGAGCTACATCGGTGGACGGATCTTGGTTGCTGAGGACGTCAGCAGGAAGGAAATGATGAATTAGCGCATCCCCTTCGGTGGTGGTACCAAGGCGTTGACCTTGCGCACCCAGACTTGGCGAGTCTTCTTCGTTTCGGCAGCCGCTTCGAAGGACTCGTACTGCCTTCAGAGATGAACTCCTCATACGCCTGTTGATTGAGGCATACGACCAGCATCTTGTGGAAGGAGCCCACCTTCACGTCGTCAGATTGTGACACAGCTTTCTCGGTGGAGTGAAAGAGGTCCCCAGCAGTGTCGCCAGTTTGTTTGCCATTAAAATCTTTTGATTAAATTTCAATCACAAACAGAACATGTTATAATGTAGGACTTAGACGTATTCATAGTAGTACACTTTTGTTTTCTGGGTCCCTTGTGCCGATGGAACGATGGTAATGCGTTGACTCCGTTGACGATCTGACGACGGTTCTCGGTTCTCTGAAGGTCTGAGTTACTCTGGGTGCTGGAGCTTGCGAGAGGAAGAAGACGTTGAGTGTCTATATCTGTCTCTCTGTATATGATCGGTGGTTGTATGACGTGTGTGTCCGTAAGAAGGAAGTGATCCTCTATTTATCGCTTTGCAGGCTGGCTGTTCATGTGCGCATATGTAGGATGTGCCTGTACGCAGGGACGCCACGTGGTGGTTGCTGATGGGGGCGCATGGGCGATGCACTCTGATTGAGGAGTTGAACCCTTCCTGTTGCTTTTGTGGGCTGCGGCCGAGATGACACGTAGCAATGGAGACGATCTTTCAGTTGCTGAGATGTTGGGTGATTAGAAACCCTTCATAGGCTGAATCAAGTCAAAGTGCACGTTTCGTAGGTCCATGGCTCGAAGATCTCAGATTTGGTGGTGGAATCTGATCGGATGCACCTGGGATTGGATGCATGAGGAGACTTTGGCTCGTAACCTTTAGGAGTCACAAACCAGTCGGGACGCATGGCTTTTGAGGGCGCATGCGGGGCTTCAGTAGTGACTTTATTTCTGTCTTTAGGGATCAGAGAAAAGCTGAGGTACGGCTTTTGAGGCACATGCAGAGATTTAGGCGCATGGCTGCGGAGGCGCATACGAGATGGTTGGGCGGCCACGTGGCTTGTAACCGCCGAAGAAAAACAATGATGATGCTGACGTCGGCGACGCTTCATCTTCTAAAAAAGTTGTCAATCGTTCAGTCCTCGGGGACGTGCTGCCAACTCTGTCAGACTTCAGTATTTAATATTCTTTGACATGTGATGGGCTATTGAGTGGGCGTGTCGATCCGCGTTCCACTAGGTACATGGGTACGCATGAGGGCGCATCCTTATGAGGCGCTTGGTGCTGATGGGCGCATCTGTATAATGCACGGCCTGACCGGTGCATCCGCTTTGCATGACACGTCTTTATTGGTCCGACTATTGAGTTCTTCGAGTCATTAATGGCTCTCTGACTTAGCTGAATTCGAAGGGGTGAATATCATCATCATGAATACAAGTTTATTGCACTAACTTCGGGAAGGTTGCCACTTGGCGCATGGGTTTGATTTGCCCTGGCCTATAAATAGCAACAGTTTGAGAGAGTTTTGTTGTCTCTCCTTGACTTCTCGACGAAGATGGATCGACTGATCCTCATCTTGGCAAGACGTTGTACTGTGGATGATGGTTCTCCTTGTTCGAAGAAGCTTTGACGGTGAACTCCTTCAGAAGATTGAGATTTGTCGAGTTGGAATAGACATAGCAGTTTATGTTCGAGCCGCTTACTGGTATGACATCGAGTGCCAAGTTGAATGCATGGTTTGGGTTTGATGATGGAAGAGCCCCAGGCTGCAGATGCACCTCTGCGTTAACGAAAAGTGATTCACTCTGACGGGGCAGAGTGATGCGCTGGGGGACAGGCACAGCATGTTGCAACTGCTGGAACACAGACTACCTTGGTAGTGGAGCCACTGTCTTGCGATAGCAACAGTTGATGACGACCGTAGCACAAGTGTGCCCTGTGAGGGCGTATTATGCTTGTTGGTCGGCTCTCTGATCGGCGTTTGTGAATGATCACATTACAAAATGTTAGAGGAGAGTGCCACCTTCACACCCCCATCAGGCGCATGGCAAGGCCAAGCGCCGGGGTGTTCAAGTGAGAGTGCCACCTTTACACCCCCATCAGGCGCATGGCAAGGCCAAGTGTCGGGGTGGTCAAGTGAATGCTGAGCCCCTGATCTAACGCCAAACATGCACTCAGATCAGTAGCGGGGGTATAGCATTTAAAGTGACTTGAACGAGCCTCATACGCACAACCAATGGAGGCAGAAGTTCAAGACCACAGAGTTTGCCCTGCTCGACTTGGTTACGAACGCAGCAGATGCGCCCAAGTGAGACAAGGACTTTGAGGGTCGGCTCGTTTCTGGTGCAGAAGCACCCGAGTCAACCTTGTATAGCTTACCGTCAGCAGCTCGCATGATTGTGAGCGCATGCTTCTGGTTTGCCGTTGGCATAGCACGTTTGAGGCGCATGGCCCGTGCCGCCTTGGACTTCTTCGTACCAGCCCATTAGAGCGTATAGTACTCAGAGTCCAAATTATCCTCGCCATGACAGTGGTTAAGAACTTGCAGCCAACCCAGAAGAAGAGAATAACTACTGAACTTTTTGTGGCTCGAAGGGCTCCTAGGATAATGGGCTCCCTTTCTTTATTTATTTTGGTACCCTTTCAAAGGAGGCAAGAGGGCTCTATATGTAGAGTGGAATGAGACTCTCTTCTTCTCCTTTCCGATGTGGGATAAAAAGCAAGATCCCTTCTTTTTTATGCTTCTATAGTGGCGAACTTCATAATCCCCTCGAACTTGACTAACTATTAGCTTAGAATCGCCGTAAGCTTCTAGATAGTCAACTCCCAGTTGTTTTGCCAGTTGCAGGCCGATGAATAGGGCATTATATTCGGCCACGTTGTTGGTGCATGGTTCCACGAGAGAATATGCACGATGTATAACCAGATGATCAGGTGACACGAGCACGACACCTACTCCAGCCGCAATATTTTCTTTAGGTCCTGTTCTTGATGCACCATCAAAGAACATTCGCTAAATGGGGATTTCTTTAGTTGTAGTGTTAGACACCACCACTTCGTCAGAGATTTTGTCGGGGATTTTGTCATAGAGTTTGGACGATTCTGGCACCGGATGAGCTGCTAGGAAATCAGCTAATGCTTGGCTTTACTGCCTTCTAGGAAGAAAGAGCAGATCGTATGGAGTCACAGAGCATTGCCCATGTAGCTAAATAGGAATTTAGAGAGCCCGGTTTAGTCATGAGTATTCTGAAGGGTTGACTTTAGATATAATGGGATAGTCTGCCAAGACACATAGTGATGTCTTCTGGATGGCAA